>JASAMZ010004029.1:0-20779 GCA_030248115.1 Linhomoeus sp. GSCO2_2 | reverse complement strand
TATTTTCGGAATTTCGACCGAATTTCGACGGCGGCCCAAGACCAAACTTCGGCCAGCTGGTCCCTGGCGGAAGGCGGTTCTTTTCGTGTATAGATGTCCGGGATCCGTCGCCGCTGTCGAGAGTTATCGTGCTAACAGACAAACAGACAAACAGAGATTCGGAGATTAGTAGAGAGGATTGTATCATTGGCATTCAACATGAAATCTTAGAATTTCCAACATATGCAAACTTGTTTGTTTCAGAGTTTGTGGCGGCCATGACTTAAAACGAGGGACTGCAGCCGCTTGCCAGAAATTCCTGATGAAGTGAACACTACTCTTATTCAGTGTCCCATGTTAGGTCTCTAGCGCATTATTAATACCTATGTACTATGTTCATCTGCACAGGTGTACTGCGTAGTGTAAATGTGTTTAGGCGAACCTGTAATCTGTACCATTCCGTACCGTTGTGCCGCGTGAGGTGATGATAGGGGGTTGTGCACACAACACTCACTTCCGAAAGTCGTCGTTAGCTTGTCTTTTCTCGCACGGTGGCCGGTCCCTCTGGTGATAACGCTACTCCTAAATTCATGTAGGTGTACCTAACTGCGCCACGTACCTGCTGATGAAATCCTTCCCTTGCAGAATACCGTACTATACATCTGGTGATTGCGCCTGGTATTTTGCGACTGTAGACATGTAATTGGCGCCCTTCTCTCGCGCGTTGGTGGCTTGGCTTCTATTCCGTAGTGCCTGGGCCGACTTTGTTCCAGTACTTCCGTCGTAGTTGTGGCATCGACGTTAGAACTTCGCGAAACAGCAAACATCGCTTTATCTGGCCTCGGTGCACCCGCGATTATATGCTTGTGACATATTGAATTGCTTTGCGTCTCGCACAGAAAACGAAGGACAAGAAAACACAGTAGCGAGTTTGCATTCATTTATGTCACACACAAATGGCTATGGTCCTAGGGATGTCGTTGTGCCGACTGCTTCTGCTTGAGTTGTAATTGTGAAGTGAATCCATTTCCTTCCGCGTCAGTCACGTCGGTGACTAGCTACCATGTCGTCTGGCGCAGCGCCGTCACTGGCTCCCCCTGCAGCCGCCGCTGTCTCTTCTCTTGGCGGCCCTCTGCAAGAGGAGTGCATCCTCTTTGGTTCCGTGGCCGATGGCTACCTGGAAGATCTACTGGGTAGACTGAAGGGCCTCTGCGACGAGCCGCCTGGCCCAGTGGCGTAGCCAGGGGGGAGCAATCGGGGCAAATGTCCCCCCCAGATGAGAGCTTTGCCCCCCCCAGATGGCCAGCAAGAGAAAAAATTTTCGCCTGCGGCGCGATAAATAGTAAAAATTTTCGCCTGCGGCGCTATAGATAATGAAAAATTTCGCCTGCGGCGCTATAAATAATGAAAATTTTCGCCTGTGGCGCTATAAATAATGCATATTTTTTGCCTGCGGCGCTACAAATATTAAAAATTTTCGCCTGTGGCACTATAAATAATGAAAATTTTCGCCTGCGGCGCTACAAATAATGAAAATTTTTTTCTGCGGTACTATAAATCATGCAAATTTTCGCCTGCGGCGCTATAATTACTGAAAGTTTTCGCCAGTGGCACTATAATTACTAAAAATTTTCGCCAGTCGCACTATAAATAATGAAAATTTTCGCCAGTGGCACTCTAAATAATGAAAATTTTCGCCTGCGGCGCTATAAATAATGAAAATTTTCGCCTGTGGCGCTGTAGAAGTGAATAATAGCAAGATTTTACCTGCGCGGTAATTTTACACCCCGATAGCGCCCAACGAACAGCTAAAAAATTTTGCCCTCCCCAAAATTTTTTTGCCCCTCCCAGTTGTCAATCCTGGCTACGCCACTGGCCTGGCCGCGTGCCCTTCGACCACCACGTCTACGTCTTCCACCTGAGTACCACTGCTGCGCTGCAGCTGCTTTTCACATGGAAAACGACTGCAAGTTTGCATGCCAACTCTTCGTTCAGGGTCGGCGACCAACGCCCCTCCACTGGTGCTGTCGGTGCGCCGTCACCACAACCTGAAGAACAACACGCCCGGAGCAGAGTCGCTGCAGAATCTCTGGTGCGGTGTTGTTAGCGACAGTTTCTGACGCACAGATCGCGCGTCCATTACATCTGAGCTTGCGAAACGTACTAAAACTGCACAAGCAACACACATGCAGGCACTGGCGCTACACTGGGATGGCGGAGCCGGATCCCCAGAAGCGCTGTCCCACCACCGTGAGAAAGGTGATTGACTCGGTCATGCACACGGCCAGTGGGAACGACTTCATGGCCCTGATCAGAAATCTCGGCCTCAGGTGAGCGCCGATTTTAGTTGTTGCCAGTGGTTAGAGTGCTGGCCTACTACTGAAATAATTTGAAGTCCAAGAAACAAAAGAAGTCCTGATACCAATAATTTCGAGAAGCGGTAATGGTCTGGCATGTTTTAATATATGAAGTGCCTGTAAATTGTTTCTTATGATGACGAACTGCAGTTGCAGTTGTCGAGGTGTCTGATCGGTGCGTGAACCACTGCTTGCACCTGCCTGCTAGAGTAACACTGCAGCACCCACTATGTATAGCACTCCTCGCGGCTATTTCAGAGGCGAGTTCGAGTACGTGTCCAAGGGCAGCGTGTTCACCAAGGGTCGTCTCAAGATTACCGTATCTAAACTCTACCGTATCCTCAAGCCGGGCGTTCCCGAAGAAGCCGAGAGGTTTGGCGATCATCATTTGGTGGAAGCTTCCCTACTGCTGGCCCCTAACGAGCCTCCCGGGCCGGCGGCCAGACTGCTAAGGGACTTTGCCGACCAACTGACGCCGTGAGTTAGATTGTGACCAAATGACGTGTCAATATACGTGCGCACTACATTACAAATGGATGGAGGCTGCGGGATTTTGAGGCGTTTAACGAGTGGTGACGCAACTTTTGTCAACGGTAGTGCCATGTGTCTCGCTTCGTTTCAGTCTCGTCAGCATGACGAAGGAGGAGCCGTGATCGACCGAACTTGGAAAGACTCGTTGTGACTGGTGATTATCGTCTTGGAAAGCTTCTTGATTTTGTGCTTCTGCGTGAAGTGTGCGCTCGCTGTCGATCGAAGCCACATGAGGCGAGTAGTCGTACCTGGTCATGGCGTTTCTTTCATGCAAGGGAAAGGTCTAATCGGCCTGCCGTCTGCTGACGCGCAGTGACAGTGGATGTTTCACCGATTGATCTCGCCGGCCCCTGCGGCGATCTGGACGCTCCAATAGAAGCACTCATCTGTCTTGCTTTCCAGAGTGTCCCGTGGCGTCAGCCGCATCAGCACTTGTAATCATCCTCTGGGTGTAGACGAGTCCACTTTGCGAGCAGCCTTTCGGTCACTTCCACTTACCTGAAGAACCCTGAGTTAGACGACTGCCGGTGTGTAATTGGCATGACTGCACAACAGAATTTCAGGCGAGCTTTCGACCCTCATTCGGGGCCGTCATCAGGCACTTGTGCCTGATGACGGCCCCGAATGAGGGTCGAAAGCTCGCCTGAAATTCTGTTGTGCAGTCATGCCAATTACACACCGACAGTCGTCAAGCAAACACTGCACATCTGGTGGATTTCTTCTGTCATCCTTGCCATGAGTACTGTAACTCCGATGGCGACGACGGCCACAGTGCTGCAATGCCCGGATTGTCCGGTGACGGAGGACTGTATGGAGTCGATGGAGGCCCACATCACCGTCAGCCATCTGGAGTGGTTTCCCTTCGAGTGTCGCTACTGCGACTCCGTCCGACTTCCCACGCAGCTGCTGCTCCTGAAGCACCTGCAGCAAAACCATCCAAATGAGAAGATCTCGGTTGGTTGGTTAGATGCACTTAGCAGCCAAGCATACGAATGCGCGACGCTTCGGTTGAAAAACAACCGATGTGTACTTAACTTGAATTTAATCATTACCTGTGTCCTGAAACACTCGCTTACGACTTGCACCGTAGGAAGTTAAATACACTTCGCCTTGCTTGCTTGTGAACTACATGTGACCTGTGCAGATCGTTCACAATCCGGACCAGTGGCGACAGTCCTGTCTGCAACAGAAGCTGGAGATGGCCAAGTGCCGACCGGCCAGCTGGTACGACGCCTTCAAGAGTAGCGGATGCTCCCAAGCGCAGACGCCGGCCTTTCATGGCACGCCGCAGCCGATGCAGGGGTCAGCGGTCATTTTAGTGATACGGACTTGAAATGAATATGAGCGCGTCCTCTGTAACAGTCGCACGACGCGCACTTCTTCCAGCTTCCTCTTCGGCGTGCCGCCGGCCGCTTCCACCCCGTCGCAGATCTCCCTGACCAAGGTGGAAATCGACGCCGGCGCATCCAGAAGCTCGAGCAACGCGTCCAGCGCCACCATTCCATATCACCAGCCTGCTGCTGGCAACGCAGCGCGTCCCTTCCAGCCGATGGAGCAGCAGGCGGTGGCCAACAACCAGCGTCGAGAGCAGCTGATCGCTCTCAAGAAGGAGTTGGCGACCGAGACCGAAGTCATCCTTCTGGACGACGAAGAGGAGAGCGCCCGTGAAAGTCGACCAAACCAACCGGCGCCAAATCCCGCCCCAAGAGGCGCTGTGGGCGCCGCTCCCGCTGCTCCAGCAATGTCCCAACCAAAGAGGACTGCTGCAGATGTCAAGAAGGAGGTACTTCAGCAAAAGCAGCAGCAAAGGATCCCGCCGCCAGCGGTCTTCCAACTACAGCAACCGATGCCAAAGCTACCGCTCGCGGGAGTTAAGAACAAGTTGCAAGCACTGCAGCAGGTGCTTCAGATGAAGCAGGAAATGGCCCAACAGAAGAGCGGCAGCGGTCCTACGCAGTCTGAGAGTCAGACGGTGGCTAGAGGCCGTTCCGACAGCAGGGAGATGTCGCTTTCGCCACCCGATAGACGGGGTAAAGTACTATTATCGAAGCTCTGCCAGTACAAGTAGACTGCTGTAGTCGTAAGGCAGTAGCAGGACTACAGCAGAGTTAATATACATAGGCGCTGGAGCTGGAGTTTTCACGCCTTCTAAAGCCTGCTCTACCGTTTTAGTCTCAGGCGCAGCCGGCACTCCTCAACTGTCGCCCTCCAAGCGGCCGGTGGGTCGTCCGCGCCTGCCCCGCTGCACCGCCTGTCACGGCACCAATCTGAGCAAGGTGCCCAGAGGGGCGCCCCACCCCTCCACCCCTCTACACTATCGTTGCGCCAAGAGAGGCTGCGGCGCCTGGAACGGTCCCGTCTCGCCTCCCTCAGTCACCACGAGGGCCGGCGCGGCGGCAGACTTGGCCAAGCGACCGAGGTAACGGAGTGTGAAATATGTAATGGCTGGCGTCGGTTTATGCGGTCGTTGAAGAGTCGGTCACTTTCTCCAGGCAAGAATCACCAAAGAAGGCGATTTCGGCTCAAATTGGCGCGGCCAAGCAATCAGCGGCTACGAAAGTTACCACGAAGGATTTGACCTCGACTTCGGAACAAGATGTCGGACCTTCCAACGGTGTGTCATTACAGTAGTTGCATTTTGCATGTTATTTAATTACGATGTGATGTACAACTCACCGCCACGACCAACAAACACACTTTTGGCGTGAAACCTACATAGGTATTTCCTGTGAATTTTGTGAGGTACTCCCTGCGGTGTTATGCCTGTGTTGGCTGCTTCTCTCTACTACTGCGTTTGCCTTTCCAGTCTACTGTCGCGGTTGCCAACGTTTGCTGAATCGTCGCCACACGAGCGAGCACGTATACCACCATCTGCTGACGGACAAGCAGCAGCCGCGCTTCGGCTGCCTTCGGGCCGACTGCGGCGCCGGCTTCTCCAAGCGGCCCTCGCTGATCGGCCATCTGGCCAGGAAGCACCCCGAGATCAAGGCGGACAAACGGCAGCAGCTCATCGACGACCGGTCGGCGCGACTGACCAAGCTGTACGAAGCGCAGCGCAAGGCGCTCTTCGGCGCGGCGCCGTGAAAAGTAAAGCGTCATACGGACTTGCGTAGAACTGATCGACTTGGTCTGAGGTACTTGCTGAATTCTAGAATGATTCGTGCGCACAAAACAGGCCCGGGTGCCTAGCCTATTGGTCAGTTGTGTAGGTATGCAGTAGGTACGCACAGCCGCCCAACGAGTGCAGTCGGTTGAATTCACTGTAGTTCATGTGTGTACGCGATCACAACTGCAGTCGATTTCTCTACATACGTGTTGTTTGTACCTGAAGTGGCTACGAGTCACAAGGCACACGTCGTGAACGTTGAATTGCTATGGGAGCGGCGTTGGACTTGGAATGTGCCGGAATACGACGCAAGATGTCTCCTTGCCTTTGTCGCCGCTTTCCGACGCCCTCGGGCTGTTGGACTTACCGTTGCGTCGCCGTCAGCTCACTTTTTGGCACTCCGCCGCTTGAAAAGCGAAGGAGTGCTATAGGAGCGGTAAAGCCTACAGTTAGCATGTCCGGGGCTGGCCCTCGCCACGAAGCACCTAGGGAGCCAAATTTTTTTTTAAAAGATAGCTTATGACGACGCGCAGCGTGCTCGGGGGGTGAAAAAATTTCGGCGGTGGAAAAATTTTGCGAAAATTCAAAAATTCAAATTTTTACTAAGTAAAAAAAAAACATCACCCCAGAACTTTCGCAATAGTGGGCCGAATTTGGTGATTTTTGGATATGTTGTAGGCCTTTGGGTCCTCTAGGCGGCATCGCTGGAACGGGCTCCCTAGGTGGTCCGACGCGGGAGTACGGTAGTAAATTCAAAATTTTAAATTTTTTTCCGACATTTAAAAAATCATAACTCGAGTTTGCGACGGTAGATCCTCTCCTGGTTTTTTGTCCGGGCTGCGTATTTATATTGCCTTTCGATTGCGACCAAAATCGCCGAAATCGGTTGAGTCGTTAGGGTAGTTATGCTGTGACAAAAGTCCCGGGTCCCGAGCGGAAAATTCCGATTTTCGACTTTGAATGGATTTTTGGGCATGAAAGCGTGTCTTTAGCGCCAAATTGACTATTGCAACGTGTTCAGCGTCAAAAGTTGGTCTAGACGAAGTGTCTTGACCGTTTTGAGGTATCGCACCCCGGCCGCGTCGAATTTTTGAATCCTGGGGTCAAATTTTCGAAATTGTGTTTTCACTTGTTTCGGGTGTTTCCGACGACGCTGAACACGAATCCGGTGTTTGTTTTGCGATTTGGGACGCCTTTACCCTGCTTTCGGCACCCGGCCGGCCAAAAATTGGGTCCCGGTGTCGAATTTTCAAAATTGCGTTGACAGTTGTGTATGGGCTTTCTGACGCCGCAGAACGCGAATCCGTCGTTTGTTTGGCGATTTGCGGTGTATTTAGCCTGATTTTGGCCGAATACTCGCTCGCGCTCTGTAAAATTTCGCGAAATTCCGAAAATACCGTCCGCCATTGATTTTGCTGCGCCTACAGTACGCCGTCCATATAAGACGCGCTGCGAAAGGCGTCTACGCACGCGCAATCGAACCGAGTTATAGGAGCGTCGTACTGTAGCACTAGGGCCACCGACGCCGTCCACCCCAGCGGGGGATCCCCCGCTGTGTAGCGTAGATAAGGCGCGCCTATACAATTGGGGCGCCGCTGGCATTCTACATTGTGAGTGGCTATAGACAGTCAGCGGTCAGTACAGCCTGCGCTCATCGTCGTCAGTGCAGCCTGCTCCAGTTGGACCCTACATAGTTCTACACTGAAACAATTGGGAACAAACAAATTTAACGGGAATGCAACACTTGTTGGAGTTTCTGTGCCCCCGTCTGCTAAAACAATCACGCGGAGTGCCTATCTGACACTCAAGGAGTGTCACGTATCACTTGTTGGCACTCCGCCCCGACGAAGTCGGCGGAGAGCAGTAGGCAACCGGAGGGAACAAGGTTTCTGTGCCCCCTCATAACTTTCGCTAGACTAAACCGATTTGCAAGCGGTTTTTTGCGTTCGATAGCCCTGGTGAATGCGCACGCTGGAAAGGCAGCGAGAAAATTCCGGTAATGGAAAATTTTTTTGAAAATTCAAAAATTCGAATTTTTACTAAGTAAAAAAAATTCCGCCCCCCACCATTTTCGCTACACTTGATCAAAATTCACCATTTTTGGATATGTTGTAGCCCTTGGGGAGGCGGACTTGGGAAAACAAAAATTGGAAAATTTGGACGCGCCGCGTCGGAGATACGGTAGATTCAAATTTTGAGAACCCGGTTCAGGCCGTTCAAATAATCATATCTCGCGATTTACTGGACGGATCGGGCTGAGATAAAATTTCCGGCCGGCGTCTAGATGTGCTCTTTCATTTAAGACCGAAACCGGCAAAATCCATCAAGGGACTCGGGAGTTATCCGGTCACAAAGGGTTTCCGTTCGGGACCAAATTTGGGGATTTTGGGATTTTACCGGTTTTTTCGCCGAAACACGTGGCTCTACCGGGAAACGGACACCGCCAATCGATTCTACGCTAAAATCTGGTCCGGAAACATAATTTTTGGTTTTTCGAGCTGCCGTAACCCGGCCGCGGCGAATTTTTGAATCCTGGGCCGAAATTTTCAAAATCGAGTTGACAGTTGCTTCGGGGGTTTTCGGGGTCGGGGAGTTCGAATTTCGCGTTAGTTTTGCGATTACTGTTCACTTTCGACCCTTTTCGGAGTTTGTGGCAAAAATTTGAAATCCCGGGGTAGTATTGAGGTGCAGCGCGGTGTAGACGGTCGAAACAAGTTCGGACAATAGGTTTAGGGGCCTTTTGACACCGGTTGTGTGCTTGCGAGCGCTCTCGGAGATGGCGAGCGCCATAATTGTTGGTTTGAAATGCCGCGGTGGTGCCGCCCTTCTGTGCGTTTGAAATGCCGCGGTGGTGCCGCCCTTCTGTGCTTAGCGAAGTCGGCCTCCTTGCCTGTTTCAGAAGCGCCATCTATTAGCGCGCTTCTTTCCCGCTCGGTGCACAGATGCGTCCTTGTGCGCGCGGCTGACCATTTGCCAGTAGTACATGGCCGTCGTTGTCGCGATGAAATCGCCGTTCGTGTGTGCCTCAAGCTGATACGCCACGTAGCACCCAATGAGCGAGCCAAGGTCATGTACGAGTTACCGACTTGCCGTACGCGGTATCGATTTGGTTAGCGTTGCGACCGCTTCTTCTACGTTTTGCCACTAGTGCGAGATCGAGAGTCGGCATGCGCTCAAGGGAGAAGAAATCGCGCTGCACTGGAATAGAACCAGCAAGCGAAGTTTTCACACAGATCAGATGCTCCCCTTTGCTAAAACGGATCAGGCGGAGTGCCACCTTGACACTCGCGGAGTGTCACGTTTAACTAGTTGCGTCTGCCGCGACCACGGCGTTGTCCATCTCGATTTCACGTCAGCCATTTGGCACTCTCTGTGGCCACTTGTTTGGAGTCGCTTTTCGTCATCCAAACTGTTGAGACGACAGTTGGTCGAAGTCAAAGTGAATGGGTTTCAGTAACGTCCCCCAACTTCGGAACTTGGCTGCAGTGAAGCAGTAACATTCAAATTGAATTTGCAGTTGTCTGCAAAACCGATAACACTGGAATACGGTATGTGATTTTGTTTGAAATAGTGAGACGCACACTTGAACACGGTAGTTGTTGCTACTGTAGCTGCTTGCTGACCTAACTGCCGTCACCTACCTTTCCGGCTTCCTGACTTTTCGATCCGCCAGCAATGGTATAGAAAGTTGTTACAATACTTACAAGGTCAGTATTCAATTCTGCTATTTGAAAACTCAATAGGTATTACTCTATCAGGTACATAGGCATACAGCTATTAATGAACACGCAATATTTTCGAGAGGTGGGTCCATACAATAATTCATCACGGAACTACTTAAGACTACTGTGCTCCTTGACGCAGTCTACCGCGAGCGAAGCGAACGCCGGCGGATCCTTCCTCTCCCTGGTCCCCAGCAGCCAAAGTCCTCCTCCACTTGCTCCACCGGGACGCACGAAGGCACCCGGTAAAGCGGGGGACGATTTATAGCTGGAACCCCAAACCAGCCCCCGCCAACTCCCCGAGTCGGCACGGTTTATCTTTAGGGGGTAGGACTTTGGAAGCTGCGGCCCAGGGAGAGGAAGGAGACTCCGACGTCCGCCGGCTGCGAGTAGGCTGCGCCGTGCACTAAATTGGTTCCAGATGCAGCGCAATAACTATCGGTGGTCAGGCCAAGGTCTACGTACCGCCGCGAGCGTGTACTGTTCACAGGCGCGTCTGGACTTGGTCTTGCTTGACGGCGACTTGAACTTGTCCCCCGACCGAGCCGTCTTGACTTGAGCGCGTCACCAGAAACATCTCCTGACAACCGCTGACAACTTGCAATTGTTTCGCCGCCCAAACCGTCATCAAAGAGCGAGTGCCACTCTAAGAATTGGTTCCAGCGACAGCGCAACAACTACAGGCGGTCTGCATGTTCACACACACGGTTCTTGACTTGACTTGAGCGTGTCACCTCCTGCCGACGACGGCCTGCTCGAGCGCGTAGAGTAGAGCCGGACGCGTCGACTACAGAGATTTACATAACAAGAGAAAAAGAAATTTCATTCCTTAGCATACAACTGCGCACGTGCAACTAGACTGATTACGTAGACGAACTATATACCAACCCCAAGCGTCCCAATTATGTCAAGTGCCCTTGTCACATTCGCATTCCTCGCGGAGAAACGCATTACTCCTTTTGTGTCGAAATGTCAAAAACTTCAGTGCCTCCGATGATGTTCTAAAACACGTGTGTAATAGGAAAGACTGTCCTGTTGCAAAATCAGGCCTGTTGCGAGCCAATGGCACTGGTCGCCTCGCGCGACCATCCTGTTGCAACGTCTGTACTGTTGCAAGATTTGTACTGTTGCAGAAAGTCTCTCCTGTTGCAAGCCAACGGCGCTGACTGCCTCGCAAACGCGCCGTACAAAGCGCCGCGCAAAACAAATGGTAGAGAGCCGCCAGATCCAATGCGAGCTAAGGGGAGCGACCCTGATTGAGCGGCGACGGTGCCTTGCCATACTGTTCAGGCGATGCCTGCGTTGAAGGCAGGCAGCAACAGGCGGCGCTGGCCGTGCAGCGATTGATTGCCGCCGCTGGCGTCCCGCTGGCGTCTAGGCGCGCGCGTGCTGAAGCGTCGCGTGGCGAAGTGCTAGCGAGGCAAGCGCATGCTGAAGCGTCGCGTGGCGAAGTGCTACGGAGGCAAGCGTGGACGGACAGACAGACGGACAGACACTACACCTAGCTAGCATAGTAATGTAGATGAAAATCGGGAAAGAGGAAAGAAGTTGTAAAGGAATTGTGTAAAGGAATGACAAAATGGCCCGAAATCGTCAAAGAATCTGCGCCTGCGGCGCATAATTTTCCACCCACTCTTGTACCGCCACTGGGGGGGGGGGGGGGGGGTAGGCGTGCGAATGCGCCGTCTGCAGAGCGGAAGCAGGCGACTGCGCCTTCAGCGAGTGCGGCCACACGCGCGCCTGCTACGACTGCGCCCAGGAGCTGTGGAGACGCCAGAGCCCCATCTGCAGGAAGGGCCTCAAAGACCTAATCTCTGACCTAGAGCACCTTCATGGGTGATACGTGATACCGTAGTGCCGTGGAAAAGTGAGGTGGACTATGAAGTTCTCTGTAGGTGTCTCTATTTATGTGACTAGTCTAGTCGCACATAAGTACAGTGCGATACTGAAGATGTGTGTGCCCTGCCCTCTCCCCCCTCCCCCCCCCCCCCCCCCCCCTCCCTCTCAGTTCGATGCGCTGCCGATTGTTGTCTTCTGGTGCACAATTTAGACGCGTACATAGTTGCTCTCAGGCATTGAATATTTCGGTTGCCGTAGTAGTATTGTTACAACTTTGTCCTCTGTTGATGCACCGAGCTTGTTTGCCAAATAGGGTTGTTGTTTGGGAACAATGCATTGTTCCGAATGGCCTTGCACTGGGTCTGCTATGCTACCGTTGTTTACCGTCCAGTTCTTTTGAGATAGGTAGGGCGAAATCTGAAGCCAAGTCACTCTCCTAACACAGACACAGTAGAAGGAGCACAAGATCGAAACGTTCGCGTGTAACACAGACACAGTAGAAGGAGCACAAGATCGAAACGTTCGCGTGCCATTTCCCTTCGTCCACACTTCGGTTCCATTGATTTGCTGGTGATGTGACGGTTGTTGTGTACGGTACACTAGGAGACGCCGGTTGCCTTCTCACATTCTCTTTGTCTCCATTGAAGTCGGTCGACTCCACGCAAAGGCGTCTCTGCTAAATGTTCAGGGTTTTCTTTTTAAAGTGACTGGTTGGGAACTCGAATATCTTCTGTACCGGTGCATCGATTTTAATGAAACTTGAACCAACTTAAGTTCCATATGTAGGAAAGCTCGTGTTAAATTTTTACGGAAATTGGCTACTCGTAGCGACTACGCCACCGCTTGAAAGAAGGTCTACTTTTCAATAGGAGCCGTTCTTCCCGGCCGAAGAAGATGACCTCCTGCTGGAGGACGTGGATCTGCAGCAGGAGGTCATCTTCTTCGGCCAGGAAGAACCGCTCCTATTGAAAAGTAGACCTTCTTTCAAGCGGTGTCGTAGTCGCTACGAGTGGCCAATTTCCGTAAAAATTTAACACGAGTTTTCCTACATATGGAACTTAAGTTGGTTCAAGTTTCATTAAAATCGATGCACCGGTACAGAAGTTATTCGAGTTCCCAACCAGTCACTTTAAAAAGAAAACCCTGTAGATATCAAACTAGCAGTGGTTACCAGATTGAACACGGTGAGTAGTCGAGTTGGCCTCAGAGCCATGGAAGTTCATGATTTCACGCGCTAGCCTTGCTTGCTTGCTTTCAAACTGGAGTCAAGTCTCATCACAGGCCTCTCTTCTCCTCTCAGGTCTGGCTTATCTACACTCACTAAACGACGGAGACTCACTGTTGCTTGCGGCGGCCATCAGTCGTGACGTTGGTCGGTTTCCTATGGCCAGTTGGCACGCGAGTTACTGTAGCAAAACAGTCGACATTGCTCTGAGGTCGTAGATCGATTTCGAGCTTGGCTCGGCTCAATGTGCCTACCTAGTAATCACTGCAAGAACACTATACGTTTGTAGGCACACCAAGCTGACATAGCCGTCCTAAGAGCTTTAGCTGATAAGAAGCTAGGTACGACTATTTACGAAGACGGTGTCAAGGTGTAGGGCTCTTCGCTGACGTTTTCTCAATGCCTTTCCATGTACGTATTCTCCCAACTTACGTAGCCTAAACATGTATGGGTCCATCGGTTTGGGTATACAGAGGGCGAGCACATGTTTCGCCAAAGGGACACTTCCGCTGCCTATCAACACGTGTAGCTAGCTATTTCTTCCGTTTATTGCCGCGTCGACGTCTGGCGTCTTGTGTAGGAACTTTGTGTGTCGCCGCCTAAGCGCAGTCCCTCAGCAGTCATCCACACATCTTTTATGGTGTAAACTGGTGTCAACTATGACACACCGACAGAATGGAACAGTATGCACGTAATGCTACTACAAGTCGAAGGTCACAACGGATCACAAATAGTGGAGGCGGTCACAACGGTTCCTACGATTGCACCACGAGATGGTGAGCGAGCACACGGGACGTCTAGCATGCGAAGACGCAAAAGACAGGCAAACCTATTCGGAGTCGATTATGACCCTCGGTTTTGAAACAGCGCACGGGCGCAAAAGCGCGAGAATGGATGTCCGACGTCAAAAAAGCACGTAACTCGAGGGGGCAGGTGTTAGGTACGTTAGCCTCCAGGGTAGAAGCTCGAGACAACTCAAACCACCCTCTGTAGCCATCTAACATACGCTTGACGCTCAGTCGTCACTACGGAAATCCGCCAAGCCGTCCACGGTCAACGCTCTCCACTCATACGCCAGGTTGTTCTGGTGCTGGAGGGGCAGCACGGGCGGCTGGGTCAGCGCAAACTTAGACGCTTCGTTGGGTGTGTTGGAAACGATTTCGGAGACTTGGCAACAGGACAAGTAGCCCGTGTGATGCAGTATGTTGTAGAAGTCGTTGGTGTCGCGGACGGGCTTGCCGCACAGCTGCCGACTGCAAGCGTCCAGGCTGCTGCCGTGACCCACCAGCAGAATGGTGCAATCTAATGCAAAATTAGTGGTATTTTCACAAATTTCATATTTCTAGCCAGATTAAAGTCCACACCTTCAGGGTGCCTCTTGAGCAGCTCCTTGACCAGACTGAAAGACCTGTCGTAGTACTCGGGCAGCGTCTCAGCGCTCGAGATGCTCTCTGGCGCGTATAATGGCTTGTATGCTGCGTTCACGGGATAGCCTGCAATGCCACGCAGGTTGCGCACGATAATCAGAGTCTCAGGAACTCACCCAAAGCCTGCACGTCCCTAGGGTCGAACCACTGGGGTCTGTTGGCGTGTCCTCTGAGCCAAGTGCCCCACTCGAAAAGACCCGACTCGATTCCATAACGCAGCGATGAGATTTTCACTTGGTGAGACGAGGGTCCGTCGACTGCGGTTGCCGAACTGCCACCCGCCAAGCCTGCAAAGACAGTAGTACTTACAGAGATAGGATAGAGTACGATACTCGTGTCGCAGATTAGGGAGTATCTATTACAATTAGGTATTCAAAGTCAAGAAGCGGCAGGCCACCTTTGAGAATCCCGTTGCACGTCTGCAAGCACCTCAGGGACGGAGAAACGTACACGTGGTCTGGCCTCACTCCCGCGTCTCTCAATGCCCGACCTTCAAATGAGAAGGGTTAGAAGAAACGGCCATTTTCAGCGCCTCAATTGAACGTAAACTCCTACCCGTGAGCTTCGCCTGCAGATAACCCATTTCTGTGAGTGGCGTGTCGCCCATGAAGCCCTTGTGGCCTTCGCGCCTTTGCGGCACCGATTTGGGCATATTGATGTTGAAACGAGTGTACCTGAACACGTAAGCTTACAAAATGGACGTAAGCCACCTATTCCATTATGAACCAACTGAACTACGTACAATTCACGGCAGCTTCATCCTAGCTGTCACTCAGAGATCTCACTTTCCAGTCTGGTCGAAGGCCTTGTCGACCCAGTGTTGTCCTCCAAAGTTGAAGGTAAAGTCGATGCGCTCCCCGTGGCGAAAGATCAGAATTCGCCGGCCCTTCCTGGGGCCGTCGACCACGCCGTTTCTCGCTGCGCCCTCCATGGGCAAGTTCACGTAGTCGTGGCCGTCGCTCGTCGGCGAGGAGCGTCGCATGTTTGATGTAGCGGAAGAGCTCATGAGAATTAGATTGAAGAGTCGTGTGACGGTCGCTCGCTTTCAACAAGCCTCGCTCGGTTGCCCTTGCCCCTATTCACGCGTGACTGACGGAAACGGCAAACAAGCTTTCGAAACTCGTCCGATGACGAAAGTACACACACTTTCGGAGCTAGACGAAGTCGGCGGCCGCTCGCGTGTGCACCTTGCACCCAACCTTACCCAACCAGGTCAAAGCAATTACCGCTTGCATGTGCGCAATCGGAAACGGTGCTCAGCGACGAGCAAAGGGACGGAAAGCAATTTTCGCTGCGAGACCCGCGCAGTTCAAACTTAGCGTGAATACAAACCGTGAGTTTCATCCCTAGGCACTTCGTAATGCAGCAGAACAAGAAAGCATCAGACTCTGGTCATTGTCTACAATTTTGTGTAGGCCAACTGAGCGGTCGATATTACCGCAGATCAGTCGATCAACTGATTAGTGGTGAGAAATCAGTAGTGACACATGCGGACTTTGTAGCAGCCTGCTTACTCAATGACTCTGCTATTTGTTCGGTGAGTTCCGGTTTCCAATACGCAAGCACTGTACTTCAACCCCGACAGATGTTCCCCCCGTCAACGCTAGCTGGCGGGGAGGCTACCATAACGCCTGCTGCCAGCGGAGAACAAAGGGCGTCTAAAGCGCCGAGGACGACGGGACCGAAACTGGTCGAGGCACATTCACAGTCCTCTCCCACCAATTGTGTTTGCCCACGAGAGAGTGAAGAGGCGCGCGCAGGAGCGCCGCCGGCTTTTTGCAATTCGTGGCGCTTCTGGCAGGCGACTCGCGCTTACAGGGTTGGCAATTTTCACGTGAGAAGCGCCATTTTCGGCGCCCGACCAGGCGTGTCGATCCGGGAGGGGGTCTCCGGCCGGCGCGATTCGCACCGCTCGAACCCTCCAGACTTCTGGTTGCGTGACTTGCGTCTTGTCGAATCATGAAAGTGACAGTGGTCGCAGTGGTGGTGGCTGCATTGGCAACTTCCTTCCTCGCACTGTCCGGTGCGCTTGGTTTGAAGTTACACATCTTACGCACTGTGACAATCTTTTGATGATTTTAGTCAGTGGACAGCCGGCTGATCTCGACTTTTACGACAACACAGGTACATACTTGAGAGGTCAGATGAAGCATGGCTAATCATGGCGTCGCTTGACGGTCGTACAATAATGTTCAGCCGATGAAGTGCTGGCGGCTCCAGGAGGTGCTGCGAAGCAAGACTGCGTCTACTGTAGCGATGACAACTACGCTTACGGTATGTACGGTGTGCAGTTTGCCAAACCCCCGCCACAACCGTTCTACAGTATACTAAGTTTTAAATTTCGCGCATCGAGGCGCGTTAATTACGGTACTGTAAGCTTCTTGAACTTAACATAACGGTTGTGGCGGGGAGTTTGGCAAACTGCGTACGGTACGGTGTATGGCGGTGCAATTAGTGGCAGCTAATCATTGTTGGATCGACAACTATTGTAGTCGCAGTTGTCCATCTGACAGCATGTGTTTGCACTGATGTCCAACCTTGTCGCTTTCTTGTTCAGCATTTCCGGACGACGATCGGGAGTCGTGTGATGCATGCGGTGGGTGCTTCTGATGCGCACTGTCTTTCTTTCCATCAATATACACACTGCTCAATGCCTGTTTCCATCAGTCTTCTCACCAATTCTACCCCTGCCAAAGTCTTGTTCCTTGCATAAACTGACAGTGGGGCCATTAAAACCTAACCGAATGCCGGCGCCGCATGTTCCTTTAGTAGACGGTGACGACGACGAGGCCGACAGCGGCGACGACTGTGGCGCCTGCGGTGGGGATCATGCCCTTACTTCCCTTGCACGTACTGTAACGGAAGCTAACTCTTACTATGATGGTCTCATGTGCAGATGACGACGATGCCGACGACGACGGCTGTGACGTGTGCGGTTGGTCTTTCTTGTGTTCTGTGTATCTTTGCTTGCACCCGCTAGAACTGCCTGTGCATTTGTCAGCAGACGACAATGACAGTGGCGCCGACGACTGCGATGTTTGCGGTACTAATCTGTCGTGTTCTGATCACTTGTAACGTGCATGAACGCTAGTGAAAAGCATTGCAGCCGACGACGAAGAGGAGGAAGACGACTGCGATTGTGGTATGGTATTGGTTTGGTGACATTCTTTTGTCTTGGCGCGAGCAAGCTTTTTTCCAGTTCAATGACTGTGTTCCGGTCTATTGAACCGTGTTCAAAGTTCGTGCCAATTCCAGCGTTCGACGACGAAGAAGACGAATGCGACGAGTGCGACGACGGTACGTCCCGAGGTCGCCATTCACATTACTCTAATTGCGCAATTCCACTGGCCGATTGTCCCCACCACAAAGCAATACAAGCACTCAAATAGCGGCGACCCTTATGCAGACGCGGACGACGAGTGCGACGCCTGCGAAGACGACGGCCCGGACGTCGACTTCAACACCGACGTGACGGCGCCCTCCACTCTGCAGAGCTTCTTCGAGTCCGTCAAGAGCTTCGTCGTCGGCTTCTTCAAACTCTTTGCCGGCCCCAACCGGCCCCAGAATTGGGAATGGGGATTGGGCGACGGAGGGGGGACTACGAGTCCCAATGCTGTCGCTGAGTATGTGCAGTGGGTTGGAATGGAACACGAGTACCTATCAGAGTTTCAAAACCTCACTATTACTCCGCCCTCAGACGAATCCAGGAAGCGTTTATGACGAACGACCTGATTCCATCTCAAGTGCGAATGGCGCCAAGCGAAAGGGCTGAGGTTAGCTAATTGGTTCATACTGTAACACCCATCCACAAAGCGGAGGGCGATTTTCAGATGCGCTTCCCCACTGGCGTCTCTGCAGATCTGGGGAACGAACTGACGCCTCGGCAAGTGCAGGATGAACCGGCGGTGACTTGGAACGCCGACCCGTCGGCGCTCTACACGCTGATTTTCCTTGGCGAGTGCCACACGCTGCAACCGAAATACACAAAACTTCTGGAAACCGACGTCCTCTGTCTGCAGATCCCGACGGGCCCTACCTGAGGCCGGCCAACGAGCGTGGCTACTTCCACTGGCTTGTTATCGACATCCCAGGCGGCGAGATCGCCAGAGGGCAAACCGTCTTCGACTTCGTCGGTTCAGGACCGGCCAGGCCTAGCGGTAATTCGACAATAACGCAAAATTTGGCTTTGGAAAATGGACTGTGCGCCCCAGGCGTCCATCGGTACCTCCTCCTGCTCTACCGCCAGTTGGGCAGATTCCGCGGGTCGCCGCCGTCGGACAGAGCGATGCCGCTTCAGGATTTTGTGCGACAGAGTGGACTGGACGCTCCAGTTGCCGGCAATTTCTACAATGTGCGATTGCGAAGCAGATTTTGTTTGATTGTTCATACGAATAGGCAGCAAACTTTGAGTTTTCGTGTTCAGTGTCGATGGGACCGTTCCGTGGACGAGAGGAGAGAGCTGCGTGAAGCCTTTGCAACGTACGACTTGGTCCCTTCGCTCATCCCAAGAGCGCCCAGGGAAAGGGCCGAGGTTACGATTCGAGCGCACTCTAAGATTTGTGCTCGTTTTATCACTGAAAGAGAAGTTTAGGTGCGCTTCAACACTGGTGTGTCAGCCGAATTGGGGAATGAGCTGACTCCAAGGCAAGTTCAGACACGGCCGATTGTCACCTGGAACGCCGACCCTTCCGCCCTGTACACGATCGCGTTTAGCGGTGCGCTACATAGTGTATGTACGTACCTACAGTAGTGCGTACACTCTATAGTCTGTTCAAGAAAGGCAGAGACTGAAGGTTATTTGAGTCTGCAGACTTAGTGCTTCGGGAAACCCAAATGATTTATGCATCGTTGGATACCCCTGTCGGAGTGTGTTGGCGCGGTGCGTGTTTTGCCATAATCACGCAACACGCACTGGTTTGGGGCGCACATGAAAAATTCGAGGTTTTGTACAGGGTCGGCGATTTTGATAATTTTTCCACCAGTTATACCCCAAGGTGTCCTGATATTACATTTCAAATTTCAGCAAAATCGGTTCACCACAGCGTTAGTTATGGCCTGCCGCGTACACCCTACTTTGGCCCAAAATGGCCAAAATCGCCGAAATCGGCCAAAAAGGGTGCACTTTTTTAATAACTCAAGAAAGAAATGACCAAACTTCTTCAAACCTTCTGTGTTTTAACTAGAATCAATGGTCTACACAATGGAACAAACCCCATCTTATTCGGTTGCGACATGCTCGAATGCGACTCAATCAAAAAGACCCTACTTTTGGCCGAAACGACGCTTTTCAGCTCGATTGCGCATCGAGGCTGTCCAGCTGGCCGACAAGCGTCGTTTCGGCCAAAAGTAGGGTCTCTTTGAATGAGTCGCATTCGAGCGTGCCGCAACCGAATAAGATCCGGGTTGTTCCATTGTGTAGACAATTGATTCTAGTTAACACACATAAAGTTTGAAGAAATTTGGCCGTTTTTTTCTTGAGTTATTAAAAAAGTGCACCCTTTTTGGCCGATTTCGGCGATTTTGGCCATTTTGGGCCAAAGTAGGGTGTACGCCGCAGGCCATAACTAACGCTGTGGTGAACCGATTTTGCTGAAATTTGAGATGTGATATCAGGACACTTTGGGGTATAACTGGTGTAAAAATTATCAAAATCGCCCACCCTGCACAAAACCTCGAATTTTTCATGTGCGCCCCAAACCAGTGCGTGTCGCGTGATTATGGCAAAACACGCACCGCGCCAACACACTCCGACAGGGGTATCCAACGATGCATAAATCATTTGGGTTTCCCGAAGCACTAAGTCTGCAGACTCAAACAACCTTCAGTCTCTGCCTTTCTTGAACAGACTTTAGTAGCGTACGCTCAATACGTACTCTTCGAATGCGATTTAGACCCCGACGGCCCTTACCTGCGCCCTCCCGAGCAGAGGGGCTACTTCCACTGGCTGGTGGTGGACATTCCCGGCAACGACATAAACAGAGGACGCACTGTCTTCGACTTCGTTGGCTCCGGGCCCGCTAGACCCAGTGGTTAGCGAATTGGATGTTCAGTGATATTTTAAGGTTTTAATTTCCAAATAACTCTCAGTTGGATTTCTTGAATTTAAAAAAGCTATACGCAAAAATTAAGAAAATTCTACTGATAAAGTTAATTTCCAAATGACATTTTTAAGAATTTTGTATACATTTTCAGGAATTCACCGCTACACCCTGCTGATCTACCGTCAGCCTGGTCGAATTCAAAGTCGGTTGCTGTCAGTTCGCGCCACGCGACTGCAAGACTTCGTGGAGCAGAATCAGCTTGGAAGCCCCATAGCTGGCAACTTCTACAGGGTGAGAGGGTACAGGGTGATATTAGCACAAATGGCTGATTTAAGCTCAGCTGCATTGGGTTACCAAATTTAGGCCCAGTGGGACAGCTCGGTCGACGAAGGGGCTGCCGAATGAACGCCGAAATCATGAAAGAGCAGACGATTTTGGTTCGATTTATTGTGAAGTTTGTTCGGCGGCACATACACGAAGGAGTTCTGCGGCTAAATTCGTGTCTTAGAGCAAGACAGTGAATCGTTGCACTGCACGCGAGCGCCAAACGCA
>JASAMZ010004028.1:10000-40211 GCA_030248115.1 Linhomoeus sp. GSCO2_2 | reverse complement strand
TGGCGCTGTCTACTGTTGTGGAGCTTGTTGCTGGCTGGGACTGGGGTAGTCGGGTTGATGGTTCGTCGATAGTCGATTCTTCTATGTCCTGACTTCCGATTGATTGAGCGCGCGTTGGGTTGGGTACTTCGGGTAGCTCCAGTTTTTTCACCGACCTGTTGCGTCGTCGCTTGTGTCGTCGGTACCAGGGAATTGGGGTCGCTTGTTCCTTTGGTTTTCTCCGCCATCGTTGTTTGCCCCATCTGTAGACTTTTGGGAGGCACCATGGCATTAAGTAGCGAAAGGCGAGGAAGGCAGCGATAAGGATAACCAAAATGGTGCCACCTGTCACGACTATGTTCACCACTGCTTGGAACATGCCTGATAGGAGATGCGGGGCCAGTGTGGACAAGTTGGAGGCCAGTTTCGTGATGCCGTTCTTCATTCCAGTGTAACTCTTTTGGAAAAGTTGTGGATCAAGGGTTGTTGTGGCACTGAAGTTGACCAGGCTTTCCACGATCTGCTGAAGTCTTGCCACTTCAATGGCATGTGCTTGGAATTTGCCCAAGATGTTGACGATGCCGTTTTGGACACTGTGAAACAGTGCGGGTGCTTTGAAGGTGAAAGGCTTCCAATCGCTAGTCCAAGCGATTTCAAGAGGAACTTCTGTGACTGATGCAACACCTGTGGAGGTTTGCCACATCTCGTGGCCTGTGTTGGCGTGAAGGAGTCCAACTTTGTGGTAGCCTGTCAGATGATGGCGGCAGTTCACTTGAGGGGACGTCCTCGTCAAGTCGTGTGTCCCAGGTAGAATGAAGTAGAGACGGTTGTTGGCTTTCATTGGCAGGTAGAGGTAGCACTTGCCCTCATATGTATAGTTCCAGTACACCACTTGGGGTTTTACTTTCTGACACTTGGAGATGAGTAGTGCTTCACCAGAGTGTTGTGCCGTGATGTCGTTGCGTTGGAGAAAGGCTCTGGCTCCCATAGTTGCGTCAAGGGCAAGTAGTTGGTGAACAATGTCGAGTTGTCGTTGCCCTATGTTGCACAAGCTTAGCCAGATGGTTCGAAAGCCTTTCTGCTCATTTCTGAGGAGCTTGTCCTTCAGATATTCCAGTTTCACATTGACAGGGTCTGTTTCAGTAGCGTTCTCTGGGTTTGACTCGTTGTTCGTGGCAGAATTCCAGAATGCTAGGTCATCAGAGGTCAGTCGGTTCACCACTTTGATTCCAACTCCTTGTTCTGTTAGTCGAGTTAGTCGGCCTAGGCATCGAGGCGCGAAAACGACTGTTTGACCTGCTCCATAGCCATGTTTTCGAAACGAAAATGCAGCTTGAATGGCGTCGATTACCACATGGCTTCTGGTGATGTCAGCTTCGTATTCTCCCTTCTTTTCGAATGGGCACAGGTGTTTCAGGTGTCGTTTTCTCCACAGTACGACTTCATTGAGGACACTGCATTCCCCTTTTGTAGCACTGCAGTTGCCCATGTCTGCCAGGTCTGAGGCCAGTGTATGGCCATCGAATGACGCGACTTGTCCGCTGGCTATGTAGAAGTTGGTTGTAGTAGAACATTTGTCATAGCAACAGTAGCGAAAGTCCACTGCGGCTTCCAAGTTACTAGACCAGTATCCTGGGGAGATTTCCTTCAGCTTGTGGCCCTTCCATGATTTTGCCTTGATGGCTGCAGCGCATGTTTTTGCGTCGACGTGCTCAGACTTGACTGTGTGGCTGAC
This sequence comes from Linhomoeus sp. GSCO2_2, assembly GCA_030248115.1. Lineage (NCBI taxonomy): Eukaryota > Metazoa > Nematoda > Chromadorea > Monhysterida > Linhomoeidae > Linhomoeus > Linhomoeus sp. GSCO2_2. The sequence goes on along the minus strand of JASAMZ010004028.1, from coordinate 38,497 downwards.
GATGCCTTTGGATCCAAAGAATCCCATGTTGGTGCAAATGTTGTCGGAGTGAGACCAGCATTTGTTGGCTGGAATTTGAATTGGCTTGGTGCGTGGTGTCCACACTTGTACTTTTGCTCTTTGCACCTTGTCCAGGGTTGGTGGTGTGCATTTCACTTTTCGTGGTACTGATATGGCCATTCCATTTCTTCCCATTCCACATATGTAGTATGGTGGGAAGGTGGTCACACTGGCGCTTGACGTTGCCAGGCTGGCTAGGAGTAGCAGTGAAATAGTTGCGAAGGACAGGAATGTAGCTGTTGGTGTGGCTGACCTTGTGAAGGTCATTGTTTCGCCAGACCATCTGTATGAGGCACTGTTAGCACTGGTTGTACTGGGTCGGTATTGAGTTGGGTTGCGTGCCGTGACATTTGGCTGGTTGGGTTGTCGGTTTCGAGCTTGGTGGGTGTGATCTGGAGTACCCTTCGCTTGCCTGTCTGGCGATCCAAATCCTCTATTTCCTCGTGTGGTAGGTGGCAACTCATCGACTATGTCCATTTGCGGAGTGGCGAAAGGCATGCAGATCATTTGGGCAATTTTGTCCCCTTGTTGTATTTGGAAGGGCTCAGAGGTGTGGTTGTGGAGTACCACTCCAACGTTGCCAGTATAGTCAGGGTCAATTACTCCTGCTTCGATTGTGATTCCCTGCAGCGCAAGATTGGAGCGCGTTTCGATTTTGAAGAAGTGTCCGTTTGGTGGAGTCATGCCCAAATCGGTGAAACACTTTTGGATGGAAAAGGGTAGAATTGTGGTGCGATAGGCTGACTGTAGGTCGTAGCCAGCGCTGCCAGGATTGTTGCCGGAATAGGTTCTGGTAGGCATTTGCGCTTTCTTGGACAAGAACCTGACCACCATTCTGGTCTTCTGGGCGTCTGGAGGGCTGGATTTGGGACCACCCTCAGCACCACCTTTAGCCATTTCTGGTGCTTGGTAGTACTCCTCATCTTCTTCTTGGTCGTTGCTTTCAGTTTCTTCTTCGTCTCTATAGTCGTCACCATGCCCCTCTAGGGTTGGCTCGTCTTGCTCCATATGGTGTGGCGCTTGCACTTGTCGCTCGCCGTCATCTGATTCTGCATTGTCTGGAGGGTCGTCACCAGTTGGGCCCATTGATTTTCTGAGACCGGCTATCGCTTTAGCAGCAATTTGCTGTTCTTGGGTTGGTGGAGGGCAAATGCACTGCTCCTCCTCTTCGTGGGCGCATACTCCACAAAACAGTGCTTCTTGGCACTCGAGGTTGCAGCAGCGAACTATTGGGCAATCGACCAGTTCGCTGATTTGGTGGCCTTGATTACACTTGACTTGCCGGCGGCACATTAGAGGAATGGAAGTGAAATCCTGGCTAGTGTGGAAGATGCAGATGGGTTCCTCAGTGTCAGGAGGCTCGGTTTCCGCCTGGTACATGAGAGAGTACGCGACCTTCTCATCTGGTAGCTCAAAGTAAGGCTTCTGTCGTTGAAACTGTTGATTTTCTGGGCTTTGGTTGTAGTTTCCTCCTTTGAGCTGTCTCATTTCTTCCTTCAGCTCTTGCACCTGTCGGTTCAACGGTTCTCCATGTGGCTCGCCATATGGTTCATCGGGATAGGTAATGGCGAAAGCGGCGCCTCGTCTTCTGTAGCTGTCGTCCATTTGGTAGGGTCGGTTTGACCATCGGCCCCTGCTTCTTCCTCGTTGGGACTGATTGAACTCTCTTTGCCGAGTGCGGCAGTCTCTCCAGACATGGCCCATATTTTGGCAGTAGTCGCAGACGATATTTCGATTGGGGTTTCTGTTGTAGTAGTTTCTCTGCCCTCGGCGTCTGTTAGAGAAACCTCGACGATTGTCTTGGGGATTTTGGCGGAAGTTTCCTCCCCAGTTTCTGCCTTGCTGCTCTCTCCCTTGGCCTTGTTGCAGGTGCCGTTGCATCGTGCGACATTCACTAAGCTTATGGCCCTGTCTCTCGCAGAATTCGCAGTAGGGAGTCTTCGTCGCTTGCTGTTTGTCGCTCAGGGCGAACAGTGGCGCCATATTGTCGGCAGGGGTGCTAATTGGAGGCGGTTTCGTCGTCTGCGCCCGCTGGGACAGTATTTTCTGGTGCGCTTCCTTGCGTAAAGCTGTGCCTTTTGCGTCTGCGAATGTAGTGGGCGATTTGTCCAGGACGTGCGCGCATAGGTCGTCGCGCAATCCACTTGTGAACCAGTTTATTAGCTCACGTTCCTGCGCCGATTTAGGATATTCGTCCGTGACAGGGTGAGCCCCCTGTACCAATCGCTCAACTTCAGCTGCGTAGTCTGCAACTGACTCTCTATCTCCCTGTTTTCTCCCCGCGTGTAGTAATTGCTGGAAGAATGCGGTGGACTCCACCGGCTGTAATAGCTTCATCAGCTCCTTTTTGACGGAATCCCAGGAGGCTTTTGACGCGTCACTGAGTTGGCGCCACGCGGTGAGTGCGCCTTTCTTCAGGTACATAGGCAGAATTTGCGCTCTACGATCGCCTTGCCAATTTTTCGCCGCGCTAATCTCTTCGAAGCGTAAAATCCACTCACTGAACGTTTCCTTCAGTGAATCTCCTCCAGTGAAGGCTTCTAGTCCCACCTTGTACGGGTCATTCGTTTCCTCTGCGTCAGCGGCTGTGGTGCGCTGGGTTGCTGGAGCGGTGGCGGCAGCAGTTGCTTGAGATGTCTGGAGTCTCTCAAGTTGAGCTTCGAGCTCCTGGATCCGATCAGTGGCCTTTTGAACGTTCTGCTCAGAACGGTTCAGATTTTGTTGGAGGTTCCGTTTGTCGCGTTGGAGGTCGTCAATCTCCTTCTGTTTGGCGTCCGACATGTTGATTGATTAGCAACGGAATGGCTGGTGGAGCTGTGGCCACCACTTGTGATGTAATGGAACGACTGGAATAGTTTGAAACACACGGGAGGCAAAAGGCGGCAGGTACGAGCAAGCCACGGCATTATAAGCAGGTCAGCTTAATCAGACAGGAAGCGCAGGTCGGTTAGCTTCGGTGAATGTCAGAGTAGGGTGAGTAAAGGGCAACAATAGTAGAAGGTCAAATTAGGGGCGTTAGACAAAGGTTACCAGACAGGAAAGCTCTGAAGAATCATAAGCAGGCGAAAGTTAAGATTACAAAGTTAAAGGTTTACTGAAGTTAAAGTACACTGCAAGCCAAAGTTGCCATCACACCTCTTTACCATGAGGCTGGACCACTGCAGACTCCATCTGAAGGGCGGTTCCTACTTCTGCCCATTCAGCGGTTGCGCCCAAGTGTTCAGGCGGCACCAACCGCGAAATCGGCACGAGAGAAGATGTCATGCGGCCGATGGAGGCAGCGAAACGTTGGAATTGGAGATTATTGCGTTGAATATGATGTCACAGCTCGGCAGTTTACTACATATTATGTATTCTTGATTTAGAACACGCTATTGCGACGTCTGCAACTTCGTTGCCAGAGCAAAAGACGACATTCTCTCTCACGATATCAGCATGCACCATCGCGTCCTGCGCTCCCAGTGAGACGTCTGCGGACAGCTATTTCACACAATGGATTCCATGAGATTTGGTGTAATCTGAGTAATGCGTAACCGATAATCGAGTTGGTAGTCGTGTCGCAGTGGCAGGAGTTGCACCAGCTTTCGCCACGTCTCCCCCACACCCTCCTTCCATTGACGTGTGATATATAGCATGCCAATACATAGCACGCAGCAGTACTCGATAAAACACGCAACGTATTTATTGTCACGTCATCCCGAGTTCCGGATCTGGTTTGGGGAATTCAAAATTGCCCTGGGTTGGCTCTAAACATTATGGCCGAAGACAACACTGTATCTGCACGTCAGGATTCACAAGAAGGCCAATCACGTGCCGAAGGCGCTCGAGTGCGACGTGTGCAACGTCGGCTTCAAGGCCAAGGCCACCCTACTGTGGCACACCACCATTCACACAAGAGCGGCACACTTTCAGTGCTCAGAGTGCGGTAAGCTCTTTAGAGTGCGAGTTCTGCTCAACTCCCATCTGAGAAGAGTTCATGGGTCGAAGAAGAAGAAAGTGGGACCGTGTCGTTGAATACTTGGGTAGCCTACGGTTGTGTGAAAGTTAACAGGCCAGAGGCCGGCGATACACAGTTCGTTTGCGTTCGAAAGACGCAGGCAGTGTACTTTTGGATGCTACCTACTCTCTACGGCAGGAGAGGAAGCAGGAATCTGGAATCTGTGTTGGCGTTGGCGACTTGGCGTTGCCTGGTGTTGACTGTATTCGAATCTGGCGTGGGAAAGAAAAGTGGTGTCGTTCTAATTGATTACTGCATTCGCCTTGCGCCATTCTTTGAAACCTCCAACATTAGTATGTAACTAGTGTTGGCAAACCAGCGTCTAACCTACATACATAATACAGCATCACGCATCACGACACAAGCAGCCGCACCATAAGGGCGTCTATCGGAAGCTGCGGCGAAAAGAGAAAACGAGAACGCCCGCCAGAGCAAGTGCGGCAAGTAGAGGGTGGCGCTGACACCAGCGCGCCCGTCGAGCGACAGAGCGAAACAACAATGACGACAAGCGTGCCTTTCCGGTCAATAGTTCAATGTTAAGCGCTGCCAAACCAGCTTCTCCCGGTCCGCCATCGGCCAGGACCTCTTCCAGAGCTGGAATGGCACCACTTTGCAGCAACTGCTGTTTCTGCTCTTCTGACGCCTCATGCGCAAGTGCGGCGAGTGCGGCTGCAGCGTTCGTCGCTGCTTCGGGCACTTTGAGCCGTCCAATGAGCTTGACGACGAGCCCTTCTTCTTCGAAGATCAACCGACGATGCAGTTCCCTGAGTTTCGCAATGGTCAGAGCTGCATATGCAGCTGTTTCTTTGTCGTCACTCCCTAAGAGTTGGGCTACCAATCGGATGACGCCACTGGCACTGGCTTGCTGCTTTTGCTCCACCAACGCCTCTGAGATAATTATGCCAATCGCTTTGGCAGCACTGGCTTTTCTTCCAGGCACTTGTAACATATCAATGAGCTGGGGAACAACTCCTCCTTCTTCAAGTATCAGCTGGAGCTGATGTCCACTGGCGTCCTCTGATAATCTGCCAATGAAATAGGCAAGCGTGTGGGCTTTCAAGTCGTCGTCGCCAAACTCCAATGCCTGCTTCATCGCTTGAATGGCCCCACTGTCTATGAGTTGTTGTTTCTGCTCCACAGTTGTCTTTGAAACAGTGCTGCCCAGCGCAATCAAAGCCATCTCAGCTATTCCGGCCGAGGGTGCCTGTAGAAGTGGCACCAGATTCGCAATCATTCCGGCTTGGAGCAAAACTTCCCTTTGCCGTCGCACTGCATTTACTCTCTCTGGTGGCGAACTTTGGTTCTCGAGCACTGAGAATATCTCGCTGGTGATTGCAAGAATGGCAATGAGCCCTTCCTCGGCTGACTCTTCAGAACCCATCAGTTCACATAGTCTGGCGACAACACCACAGTCAAGGATGCTGTCTCTGCCACTGTCGTCTGTCCAGAACGCCACCCAGCGCAGAGCCCATGCTGCATTGCTCGCTGTTTCCACGTCTCTCGAATCCAACAACCTCGCTAGAGTCTTCTCTATCCCCACACTTATCAAGCAGTCGCACCACCCATCTGCAGTGACTTTGGCTGTCACGTAGCGGCAAACAAAAGCGTTGGCCAGCCGGTTACCATTCTCCAGGGCCAATTTGATGTTCTTGGCCTGCCGAGTTTGCCAGTCGCTGTCCCCAAGGTTGAACAGGGTGCAGAATGTGTAACCATCAATGCCAGGCACGCCACCATTTTCACACTGAGAGGATAGGCAGAACAGCGCCAAGTATTCATGGAAGGAGGAATGTGCAAAGGTGTAGAACACAATTCTTTGTCTAAGCTGTCGACTTTCCTTTGAAAGAAGAAGTCCCATCTTCTGTAAAACGGACAGTTCCTTGTCTCCCACTTCCACCTGTGCTAGAAGCTCAGGGGGCAATATATAGGTCGGGCACCGCATTGCCAGAGTCTTCATAGCCGCAAGTGACAGTTTCTGCAGGAGATCTGACTGGCACCACGACCAGCCCTGCCAATTTAATGCTGATTCATTACGGACTGTCTCTCCAGAGCAGTGCCGCCTGAACCACAACTCGATGCTCTCTCCTAACAGAACGTCCCGCGACCAAGCAGGTGATATGCCTTCTTCCATTAGCTGGCACGTATGGGACAAGAGCAGTGGGCTGTCGATGTGAGAATAGGCGTTCTGGTTCAACAGAGCAGTCTCAGCGCTGCCAAGCGAAGGGAAATACTTTTCAATGCAGGTCGTTATCCAGTCAGGCGACTCTCGAATGCCGACAAATTCAAGAGTAGTTGGTTGAGTCCAAGAGATACAGCTTTTGTTCCTCTTCTCTTGTATGGCGGACGGTTTGCTGGAGATCAGCAGTTTGTGACTGAGACCATAACGACCTGAGCCAATAGTCTGCTCCACATCAGTCAACTTGTCGATCCCTTCATCGTACCCATCCAAAATCACCAACACTTTCTTTTCTCTGCATAGTCGCCCAAACTCATTCGCAAGCCATTCAATGTAGGACTGGGTTGTTGTGGAGGTACAAATTCCATCAGCAAGGCAGCCGAAGTAGGACAAGGACTGTGCAAGCCCATCAACAACAAGCTTCCCGTTCTTATCAATGTCACGAAACAGGCCCAGAAGTACCAGGTCAAAGTCTAACTGTTGCCCCTTGGCCCACAAATAGCAAATCCATTGACACAGAGTAGTCTTGCCATAACCTGAATCACACAAAGGCGTCCACACAACCTTCAGTGATCACCATGAGTCGATTCAAAGACCATCTTGCAGTTCTGCCTTCAAGAGTTGGAGTTTCTACTGAGGTTCGTGCTGCACGGTGTAACCTGATGACAGCAAGGGTGGTGGCATTTCTCACCTGGTCTGCCTAGCAGCAGGACAAGGTTCTGCTTCTCAAGAATGGGAAAGAGGAGGTCTTCTGCACGCCGTGGCGTGGCATCGCAGTCTCGACTGCTCGTCTCCACCAGCAGAAGGCTGAGAAAGTCTGACATCTCCAGAGTTTGATCCGAGAGTCCCGGCATGGGAATCTTTGAGAAGCTATCCAGGTAGACACGTCTTAGAGCGCTTTCAAACTCTTTGAATCGTATTTCAAACTCGCCAGCCACTGAAAGAAATTGTTTCTGGAAGCGACCAACTTTTGATGAATGGCGGCGCGGCGAAGTTCAACCTTTCACCTTCCACATGCACTGTCGATGGGCGCGCCTTTAGTATTTCTTCTGCAAGCGCTGTTTGCCCGCTTCCAAGCAACGCCCTGTGGAAAGCCTCGAAAGCCAATGGCCCCCTTTGACGAACCAACTCGACCAACCGTCGATTCTTGTCATAGGTCGTTGGCTTGCTCTGAAATTTGCCCTTCGCTTTAGCAACTCTGCAGCTTTTGGAAACACCGGGGCTGCCAAAGTGAGGGGGTACGTACTGTAGGTACCTACATAGGCAGTAAAGTGGCCCACCATCACTTCTTCCTCTTCACGCTGCGTGATACGATTGGCTTCCCGTAAACGGACAACAATCTCATTAGGGGTCAGTCTGTCGCAAAGAGTGGCCAGATTATCAACGAGAGCCGATTCTTGCTCCTGCGAGAAGGCCATTCCTCAAGAGCTCAATAACTGCTGGAATGGCAGCGACCTTGGAATGTGACTCCACTGCAGAAACTCAAGTCTCACGATGACAGGCGAAACGTCTCAGAGTCATAGCACTGAGGAAACGCGACGTCGTCGTCAAGGAGTACAGCGCAAATCGGGTTGAACTGCAGTTTAGGGGGATTTTCAAATAATAGGGGGATTTTCGAGAAATAGGGGGATTTTCAGAAAATAGGGGGATTTTGAAACAAGTCTCTTTTAAAAAGCGGAGTGGTTTTGAGCTTTGACTTTTTACTGAGATTGTAGCAAGGCCCTTTCCGGTTTCGTGCAGCGTCTTTGACTCTCCTCGCGACTACACTTTCTGGAGTGGTCTTGCTACGCAACATTGGTATCGCTCGGGTTTAATTCTTTAAACCAAGAAAATCATCTTTTTAGACTAAATTTAAAAAAAAACACTGGAATCTAACGCAAAACTACAGGTTAATTGTGAGCATGATTTGATGCTGGCTTGCAGTGAGCTCTTCAGCGATGTCAAGATCGCTCCTCTGCAACGCACGAGTGCCAAGATATAACAAACCAAAGTCTGCAGTTTTCATCGCGTTTTGGTTACTGTAGCCCTCTCATTGACCTTTAGAAACATTTTATTGTCGGATTCTTGCTCAGGAGGTCGAGCGCTTCATTTTGATATGCGATTCGACTAGGTTCGATGAAGTTTTGACTTTTCGCGGACATAACTTCGGGATACTGTAGCGCGCAATTCTTAAAACTTGTTATTATTTCGACGTCACAGTTCGCGAGAGTAGTCCCAGGGCTACTCGCCGATGTGTCGAACTCAACTCAGCGACGTCAGACAAGCGAGTTATTAAGCCCGAAGCAAGCGTGTCGTTTCCAGTTTTCGACGCGTTTTGGATACTGTAGCTCTCTAGTTAAACTTTTAAAACTTTTTTTGTCGGATTCGTGCTCAGGAGCTCGAGCGCTTTACTTTGATATGCGATTTGACTAGCTTCGGTCAACTTTTGTCTTAAAATGGACCCCACTTTGGGATACTGTAGCGCGCGAGTTTGAAAACTTATTTTTGGTTTGACTACTCAGGTGGCTAGAGGAGTCCGCGGGCTACTCGACGATGTCTCAAACTCCACCCTACGACGTCGGACGAGCGAGTTATTAAGCCCGAAGCGAGCGTGACCCACGTACGTACGTACATACATACATACGCACGCACGCACGCACGCACGCCGAGCTCTTGATAGGGTTCGCTCGGCTGAGGCCGAGCGAAAAAATAGGGGGATTTTCAATCGAGGGGGATTTTCGACTTCTCTGTGGCGGGAAAATACGATTGGAGGCCATGGGGAGCCACAAAATGCCTTAAACAGTGAGTTAGAGACACTGCAGTTTAGGGGGATTTTCAGAAAATATTTTAGAGGGATTTTCAAGTTAGAGGAGCCACACTGCACTTTAGGGGGATTTTGAAGTAACACTGCACTTTAGAGGGATTTTCAAATAACATAACATGGCTTAGGCTCTTGCATAGGCTCATGCTTAGGCTCATGCTTAGGCTTATGCTTAGGCTCATGCTTAGGCTTATGCTTAGGCTCATGCTTAGGCTCATGCTTAGGCTTAGGCTTAGGTTCACGATCAGCTTAGCATTCACTCAGAACGAGCCGGACTACAAGCCTGAACCTAAGCCTAAGCCTAAGCATAAGCCTAAGCATGAGCCTAAGCATGAGCCTAAGCATGAGCCTAAGCATGAGCCTATGCAAAAGCCTAAGCCATGTTGTGTTATTTGAAAATCCCTCTAAAGTGCAGTGTTACTTCAAAATCCCCCTAAAGTGGAGTGTGGCTCCCCTAACTTGAAAATCCCTCTAAAATATTTTCTGAAAATCCCCCTAAACTGCAGTGTCTCTAACTCACTGTTTAAGGCATTTTGTGGCTCCCCATGGCCTCCAATCGCATTTTCCCGCCACAGAGAAGTCGAAAATCCCCCTCGATTGAAAATCCCCCTATTTTTTCAAAATCCCCTTATTTTCTGAAAATCCCCCTATTTCTTGAAAATCCCCCTATTATTTGAAAATCCCCCTAAACTGCAGTTGAACCACTATATCGAGTAGTAACAGAGGTCTCTCGACTCGATAGCGCAAGATGAGTTTGTTTCGTTGGACCAATCGGGCAACAGCACACCTTCTTTGTTCAGCACATCAACGATGACTCACTAAGCAGCGCGCGCGCACTGGCTGGAATTGTGCGCGAGCAGTCTGCCTTACGCAAAGACAGACAGCGATGCGCGTACTCACATATTGCCTATCTTGGAGAGAGCGGCTGTCCCGCACGCGGGGCCAATTTCTGGTTTGAGCGGGATAGCGGCGAAAGAGAGAGTCTGCCTTCGCTACCTCATGCGGCAAGCCGCTAGCGACAATTTTACGACCTTTTGAAACAACGCCTAAAACACGCAACGCGGTATACTTCATGTGTCACGGATAACCGTTCCGACATCGCATTACAGTCCGTGCCAGTGAGGTCACACTTGACTCCACTCCACGCCCTGTTCATCATCGCAAAAGCGCTCTGCCAGTGGGCGACCAAATTCCACTGTCATTACCCGGCCCAACAAAGGGGGCATTTTGAGTCTCGTCCGTTTGAACAGCTTGGTCGGTTCGGTAGTGTCCGACGCGGGAGTACGGTGGAAAAGTAGAATCTTAGAACTTTTTCTGGACCTTTGGAAATGTGACTCGAGTATGCGACAGTTGATCGTCGCCACATTTTGGCCGAAAAATCGACCTTTCGTAACACCCACCGATTGCATTGCAGATTTGAATTCGAATTTGGTCTCTACCGTATCCAGGCATTACGCACTGATTCAAGTTCAAACTTCCGAACCCTGAAGAACTTCGGTGCGAACAAACAAGACTCAAAAGGCTCATTCACATCCAAGTTTGCTGTGTACCCGTTTGCGAAAACAATGACGCGGAGTGCTTGCCTATCCGACACTCTTGTGTACAACTTCACCATTGGCCATGCAAAATAGGATGAATCTGGGCTTAACGCTTTCATACAGATGATGCAACGTTCGAAAGGACTTCTCCGCCTTTAGTTATGGTTAACTAGTGCCCTTAGCCCATAGGTGGTACTCTATAGTCCAAAGAAGATTGTAGGTGGCGCACACCAACGGTCACAATGTGCAGTGACTCATGGCATGCCAAAATAGCTGCTTGACTTTAGCCCATAGATGGTTTCAGGTTGTGACTGTACCACTGCCTACAATTACACAATGCTTCCGACCTGCAAATACACATCGACAGTGTTTGCATTCAGCAAGTGAATGTTTGGCATTACCCCATAGACGAATTCATGCTGTGCCATTGCCAGTGCCTACGATTAACACAGTGCCACTCCTCGTACCTGCGAATACACTTTGGAGACTCACAACGACAACTCTGTAGTGAATGGTGGCACTGTTAATGCGTTTTTGTGCGAAATCAGACGTCAGTCAGTCCTTACTTAGTGCTTAGAATGTACTGCGCAGTTGATATTTTCGTGAGTTTTGTGGAATTTAGGCATCGACCAAAGTCGAGACCCCAAAATGGCATCCTTCCAGTCCGTCACGGTCAGTTTAAGGTATAGATCACCAGGATCCATTGCCCGAGTCGCGAGAAAATCGCAGGACAAACAGACAAACAAACAAACAAACAGGCTCTATGCCGCTTAGTATATACCTAGGACAATGTCTTTTCATCCATATCTTTGAGCGACTGAAAATTCAGTGCGACAATTAAGCGACAGAAGCAGAGTGTGACAAAGCCGAACGTACATGTAACTGTCGAAACGCTTGCTGATCGTTGATTGCGCCAAAATGAATGAACGGTTCGAAGTCCAAGACTTCCTCTGCACCTTCAACAAACTGGTCAACGTACCCGCGACGCTTCTTATCGCCCTCTACATTCTGTACCTTTACCTTGTTCTGCAGCATCGAAAGACGGCATTTTCGAACGATTTCTTTCTCATCACGGTCGTTCTGGGTTTTGTCCTGTGGTCAGTCACGCAGTCATAAAGGCGGTGAGATGTCGCGCCGACAGCTCGCCACTACCGGCGTGGCTCTTTGCAGAGTATCCCTGGCTTTCGAAGATAGGATACGCTGCCGCCTTCTATTGCACATTCGTTCAGCCTATGCTGACGGTCACGCTTAGTGCTAATCGGTGCGTGGCGCTGGTGTTCCCAACAAGATATAAAAGTGTATGTTTTGGGAGTGAGGGAGGGAGGGACGGAGGGAGGGAGGGAGCGAGGGAGGGGGGAAGGGAGGGAGGGAGGGAAACGTACTACAAAGATGAAAATTTCAATCCGCTCAACATTTCAGATATGGACGGAAAAGGTGACGGCAGGTTCGTTAGCCTTCTGCCTGCTGGCGTCGTCGCCAATCGTGGTCCCTTTCCTGTTCACCGAAAATCGAATGCTGCTGGTGAAATACTTTAAAGAGAATGGCACCGCAAAATGCACCTTTGACTTGGCGTCGGCAGCAGACTCAAACGCTAGAGTTATCTACAGGGTGTTCGATAGAGTTCCTAATCTCGTTGGTGCAGATTTACCACTTTCTAAACTGGCCTTGGCAGAATGACGTGTAGACATTGTCTCCTCAGATTGCCTACACTTCTTTGGCCCTGCTCAGCGCAGTCAGCGTCGTTCTATTCGTTCTACTGACCTCAGTTCAATTCGTGGCTTATTGGAGGCATCGTCGCCACTCGGACAAGCCACTCGACAAGGCCCAACTCAATCTGGCCGTCGTCGGATTCTTCATAGGCGTTTCGATGTGCGGTTTAGTGGTTTCGCGCTAATTTCTGTGTCAATTTACAGTACCGATTACTGCCAACAGTACCTACATTAGCCGCCCGAGACTCCTAGCGTCTGCGGCAGCTTTATGTAACTGGGTTGGGATGCTTTGAGTACCCATCACGACCTATGACTATGTCTCACGAGTGAAGCGTTGGTTGTGACTGTATGCACACATTGCTGAAACGAAGTCTTGGCATTGTCTTAGGTAGTTATTGGGTTCAAGAGACTCGTAAGCGGGACTTACCTTGAACTTGGCAGTTGACGGGCTCAAGCCCAAGTCATATCGTACCTTGCAGATTAAGTCTGTGGTTCCTTGCGCGCTTTAGCCGCTTTGATCACATCGTCCAGTAACGATCGCGCCGCGTCGTACCATGCCTCCCCTGTGTTATACGTTACATTTGTGCCAAGATGTTTAGCGAATAGAACCCATTTGCCCGCAACAACTACGCTCCAACATCGAAACTGCTTCAGGACACTGCTGGTGGCCTTCCTTCTCTTCGAGATGAGTCGTTTCTTCTTTCCCTACCCATTCAGCGTTAGTGGAGAGTGGCCCGATTGGATCAAGAACGGCTATCACCAGCTGCTCTACTCCGTCTTAGGAGACATTTTCAATCTGATCAATCCCGTTCGCCCCTTTCGCACGTAAACTGGAGGTGACTCGCCCCCCCCCCGTCCCTCCCTCTCCCCGGCTAACAAGCTCCGGTATTAAAAAGTTGAGTTTGTATTCTGACTGACATTGCATAGAGTTGCGTTCTTTCTGCAGAGAGTGCAAGAGCTCATCGCCCGTATTGCTCCGCTTCACGAGCTCAGCCTTCGCAAGAGGGTATTGCTTAGCAATATTGATATCGCCCGGGATTTGGTTTTTAGAGTGAGAAATCCCTCTCTCGAGCAACGCTTTTAAAAAAGTGACAAAAACTTGTCAAACTTTTGACAAACGCTTTGACAAACATATGACAGAGCACAAAAGAAGGCACTATGAGCAATCAAGCCGTGTCGTACTTCTTTCTGTCCATGGAGCAAAACGAAGTTTATTTTACTTATCGCGTGTAGTACGTAGCGAGCCTTGGAATGACGTGCCGAGTGCCGCTCTAATCGCAACATGAGCAATTCAGAAAGTTCCAGAGTAAAACTCAAAATTATTGTTTCTGTGATGTGTGTTTTAGTCAATTACTAAATGTTTGCTGACATACCTATGAAAGAGCACGCCGAGAGCTTAAAATTGACGTGTCGATTGCCGCTCTACGACGTAACACGAGCAAGTTAGAACCGTTTTGTGCTTTTGCACCTTCGGGTTACTGTAACTCACGAAATTCAAATTTTCAAGTTTCGTTAATAATCCGTGAGTCGTGAGCTATCCACTGAGCTCGAGATCGTCTCCCTACGACGCAAATTGAGCGAGTTAGAGCGATTTTAGTGCTCGAATCTCGAGAATGGCGTTTCCCGTGGTGCGTGTTTGCGTAATGTTAAAAATTGTTGCTGCCGCATGAAAGAACACGTCGAGAGCTTTCACCTGACGTGTCAATCGCCGCTATACGACGTAAGACGAGCGAGTTAGAGCCGTTTTGCGTTTTCGGACCTTTGGGTTACTGTAACTCGCGAAATTCAAACTTTGAGTTTTGATCAATGGGAGAATAAATGATCAATGAGCCGAGAGCTATTCAAGGTGCTCAAGATCACCTCTCTGCGACGCAAGACAGACGAGTTAGAGCCGTTTTGCGTTTTTAACCTTCGGGTTACTGTAACTCGCGAAATTCAAATTTTTGAGTTTCGACCAATGGGAGAACAAATGATCAGCGAGTCGAGAGCTATCCACTGACCTCGAGATTGTCTCTCTACGACGCAAGTCGAGCGAGTTAGAACGATTTTAGCGTCAAAATGTCGAGAATGGCGGTTTCCGCGGTGCGTGTTTGCGTAATTGAAAGAACTTTTGTAGTCGCATGAAAGAACGCGTCGAGAGCTTTCACCTGACGTGTCGATTGCCACTCTGCGACGTAAGACGAACGAGTTAGAGCCGTTTTGCGTTTTGACCTTCGGGCTACTGTAGCGCGCGCAATTCAAACTTTTGAACGTCGATTTCTCGAGGCACATTACCAGTAAGTCGAGACCTATCCGTAGAGCCCGAGATCGTCTCTCTACGACTTTCCAACGCCGAGATCTGAGAGCGTGACGGACGCACGGACGCACCCACGCACGCACGCACGCACGCACGCACGCCGAGCTCTCGTTGGGTGTCGCCCGGCTGAGGCCGGGCGAAAAAATGGTGGGCCACAGAATAATCGGTACGGACCACAGAAAAATGGGTATTCGCACAGAAAATCGGTACTTGCACAGAAAAATGGGTATTCGCACAGAAAAATGGGTACTCGCACAGAAAATGGGTATTCGCACAGAAAAATGGGTATTCGCACAGAAAAATGGGTACTTGCACAGAAACGCGATAATATGACGACAGACTCAGGCTCAAGTGTTGGCTCTGGCTAAGGCTAAGGCTCAGGCTTAGGCTCAGGCTTAGGCTTAGACTTACGCTTACGCTTAGGCTTAGGCTTAGGCTTAGGCTTAGGCTTAGGCTTAGGCTTAGGCTTAGGCTTAGGCTCAGGTCTGCGATCTCCTCCTGCTCAGGCCTCCGATCTCCGCCTAGCCTACGATCTCCTCCTGCTCAGGCCTACGATCTCCGCCTAGCCTACGATCTCCTCCTGCTCAGGCCTACGATCTCCGCCTAGCCTGCGATCTCCTCTTGCTCAGGCCTACGATCTCCGCCAAGCCTACGATCTCCTCCTGCTCAGGCCTACGATCTCCGCCTAGCCTACAATCTCCTCCTGCTCAGGCCTACGATCTCCGCCTAGCCTACGATCTCCTCTTGCTCAGGCCTACGATCTCCGCCTAGCCTACGATCTCCTCCTGCTCAGGCCGGACGACACTTAATGAGTGCACCCCTTTTACTGACTGCGTGCACCCCTTTTACTGACTGAGTGCACCCAACGTAAATCGGGCCGGCGTCTAGGATTACTGACTGCGTGCACCCCACAAAATTACTGACTGCGTGCACCCCCGTGAGCCTGGCCATCCGCCGACTTTGACACGGAGCGAGTGCATAGAAGGTGCACAGCAGGCCTAAGCAGGCGGTGAATTAGATGAAGGAGTGTTTATTCCACTTGCAGTTTGCACTAAAACTCTGTCGGCGTCGCGCCTGGCGCGTCTCAACTGAGGCTTAGCGCGACCACCAACTTCAGGGCGCGCTCCGCGCGCCCTGAAATCGGTCACCGGTCGCGTTAAGCCTAAGTTTCGACCCGCCAGATTGCGACGCCGACTGACTCTTGTGCACTGTGGGCGCAGGGCGAGTCTAAGCATAGCCTGAATTCAAGCGAGAATCCTGCTTGAAGTTTATAAGGAGGGGGCCCGTCACAAGAGTGCCGACGAGTGGGGTGCACGCAGTCAGTAATTTCGTGGGGTGCACGCAGTCAGTAATTCTGGGCGCCAGCCAGATTTACGTTGGGTGCACTCAGTCAGTAAAAGGGGTGCACTCATTCAGATTTTACCGCTCAGGCCTACGATCTCCGCCTAGCCTACGATCTCCTCCTGCTCAGGCCTACGATCTCCGCCTAGCCTACGATCTCCTCCTGCTCAGGCCTACGATCTCCGCCTAGCCTACAATCTCCTCCTGCTCAGGCCTACGATCTCCGCCTAGCCTACGATCTCCTCCTGCTCAGGCCTACGATCTCCGCCTAGCCTACGATCTCCTCCTGCTCAGGCCTACGATCTCCGCGTAGCCTACGATCTCCTCCTGCTCAGGCCTACGATCTCCGCGTAGCCTACGATCTCCTCCTGCTCAGGCCTATGATCTCCGCCTAGCCTACTACGGTCTCCTCCTGCTCAGGCCCACGATCTCCGCCTAGCTTATGATACGATCCCCTCTGCTTTGCCTAGTCTTGGGGCTACGATTACCCTCTAGCAGGCTTTGGACATGACTCTATCGAGTTTCTGTGCAAGTACCCATTTTTTCGCCCGGCCTCAGCCGGGCGAACCCCTACGAGAGCTTTTCGTGCGTGCGTGCGTGCGTGCGTCCGTCCGTTCGTCACGCTCTCAGATCTCGGCGTTGGTAAGTCGTAGGAAGGAGATCTTGGACTTTATGGATAGGTCTCGACTCACTGAGAATTGCGCTAAGAGGTTTCGAAGTTCAAAAGTTTGAATTACGCGCGCTACAGTAACCGGAAGGTCAAAACTTAAAACGGCTCTAACTCGCTCGTCTTACGTCGTAGAGCGGCGTGCGATAGGTCAACTAAAAGGCCTGGACGTGCGCTTTCGTTTGGCATTAAAACGTTTGTTAATTACGCAAACACGCAAAACGAAAAGCGACATTCTCGCGTTTTTAACGCAGAAATCGCTCTAACTCGCTCAGCGTGCGTCGTACGGAGACGATCTTGGGTTGGTTGGATACAGTAGCTCTCGGCTCACTGATCATTTGTTCTTCTATTGGTCGAAACTCAAAAGTTTGAATATCGCGAACTACAGTAATCCAAAGGTTCAAACAGCAAATGGGCCCTAACTCGCTCGTCTTACGTTGTAGAGCGGCATTTGCTCAACCGTTTGAAAGCTTACGTTGAGGCAGTTGTTGAACGGTCATTCCTAAAGAAATACTTTTGTTTTTTTAACCCTTGTCTTACGAACAACTTTGTCTGCAACAATAATTAATCCCGGGCGATCGCAGTGTTGCCCTGCAACAACCGCTCAGAAATGCGTGTGTCTTGCTCAAAAAAATAATCCCGGGCGATACCAATGTTGCCCTGCAAGAACCTCTCCGAAAGAAGCGTGTGAGAAGCAGTGCATGAATAGTGGACTCCGGGCGGGCGCGCGTAATATCGGAAAGGCTTCGAAATACTTTACAAAAGTATCCACTTTTTTACTCTTCCACTTTAAAACACTCACAAACCACTCTGTATTAATAAAACAACTCAACTTTTTTAAAACAGCTTGTTCTGTGCGAGTACACATTTTTCTGTGCGAATACCCATTTTTCTGTGCGAGTACCCATTTTTCTGTGCGAATACCCACTTTCTGTGCGAGTACCCATTTTTCTGTGCGAGTGCCCATTTTTCTGTGCGAGTACCCATTTTCTGTGCGAATACCCATTTTTTCGCCGCGCCCCAGCGCGGCGAGTACCTATATATACGGACGCTATTGTCCGTTCGTGTTTCTGTGTGTGTGTCTGTCTGTGTCACAAAACTAAACATGACGGTTAGTGCCACCCGATGGAGTCGAATGCGCTGAGTAACGTGCCGTTGTCCGTTTCTGTTGCTAATTTCGCTATTTCGAGATATTTACAATTAAAATTCGAAAATGTCAAAAATGACACTTTTATTTACAAGTCGTATCGGGAAAGTTTTTGCTGAAATGGAAAGGGCATAAGACGTGATGAATTTGTGACATAGTTTCGGATTTTGGAATTCACGAAATTAGGGATATTTTCAAGGTTTTTGTCAAAATTCCCAAATTTCGACAAATTCAAACAGCTTAAATTTCAAAACTGCCTTGCACCGATGTATCGAGCATAGTCTGCCAAGTATTTATCAAATAGATTCAGCGAATATAATTAATGAAATTAAGGATATTTTCAAGGATTTTTACAAAATCCCCAAATTTCGACAATTTCGAACGGCTTAAATTTTAAATTTCCTTTGCACGGATGTATCGAGCATAGTCTGCCAAGTATTTAGCAAATAGTTTCAAATTTTATAATTAACGAAATTAGGGATATATTCAAAGGTATTGCCAAAATTCCCAAATTTCAACAATTTCAAACGGCTTAAATTATACATTTTCTTTACATGGTTGTGTCGGGCATAGTCTACCAAGTATTTAGCAAATAGTTTCAGATTTTATAATTAACGAATTTAGGGATATTTTCAAGGTTTTTATCAGAATTGCCAAATATACCCTATTTCAAAAGGCTTCAATTTCAAAATTTCTTCACATGGTTGTGTCCGGCATTGTCTGCCACGTATTTAGCAAATAGTTTCAGATTTTGCAACTAACGAAATTAGGGATATTTTCAATGGCTGTTAAAATTCCCAAATTTCAACAATTTCAAACAGCTTAAATTTGAAAACTTTTTTGCACGGATGTATCGAGCATAGTCTGCCAAGTATTCAGCAAATAGTTTCTGATTTTATAATTAACGAAATTTGGGATTTTTTCAAGGATTTTGTTGAAATCCCCAAATTTCGACAATTTTAAACAGCTTAAATTTCAAAAGTTCTTTGCACGGATGTATCGAGCATAGTCTGCCAAGTATTTAGCAAATAGTTTCAAATTTTATAATTAACGAAGTTACGGATATTTTCAAGGGTATTGTTAAAATTCCCAAATTTCGACAATTTCAGGCCCTAAGCCCAAAAGAATAGGGCGTCGTCCCATTAATGCCTTTACAATAGGGCGTCGTCCCATTTATACCCTTTTCAATAGCGCGTCGTCTCATTTAGACGCTTTTATTGCACTGTGTGCCTGCGGCGAATTTCTCTGATCCATTTATGGATCAGTCACTGCAATTATAAGCGCACAGTGTGCCTGCGGCAAATCTTCTGATCCATATGTGGATCAGGCACCACGAACAAATCCAAGACCAATTGCTGCTATACCCCACCAAATTGTCGACTAAATGTCTAGCGGCACTTCACTATCCAGTGCACATTATCGCGCACACGCTCTCAAGTTTACACTGATGCCAATGTGGTGCCAGAGTTTTTACACAAAGCTTGTTCTGTGGCCCATACCGATTTTTCTGTGGTCCATACATCCACCCCCTCGCCCCGCCCCCCCCCCCTCCCCGCACCCTCCCCCCCCCCCACCCAAGTCTTCCATACCGCACCCGATGGTTGTGCGAAAGGGGTCTCACTCAGGTGTTGATGCTCGTGACAACTTCCCTGTGTCGAAACAAGCTGCTGGAGCTACTGCTCTGCAAGTCAAATAGTGATAAGGTTGTCACTCTACGCAGATAGAGTGACAGAGGCCTGTGATAGGCGAATTATGCATGACACAATACTGTAGACCTTTTGCACCCATGTCTAGGACATGACCCAGTAGAGTTTTATGTAATATGTACTCCCACACATTTGTGCTTCACAGAGTTGGGGCGTTTCTTCATTGAAATGTTTTCAACCAGACAACGCTTTATTGGTCAGGAGAAAAAGTTGCTCAAGGACGATGTCTAGACGCACAATCAAAAGATGGATTGAGCAGCAGTGCTGAACAGATGAACACAATGGTCGCGCGGCCATAAAGACGACATTACGAACTTAGGGCGTAGCCGCGTAATCGAGTCATTGGATTACACTGCACCCGCTCTCCACAATCGTTAGGCAATTTTCGGACAAAAGTCAAAGCAGTAAATCGGCACTGGCCGTCCATTCATGGAGTGTGCAGGCTGCGTCGCGTTTCTTTGTTTGAATTGAGCGATTTTCAAGTATTGGTGCGTTCGTACGCTTCATATTTGCGTCCAGCTTACAATCCTGCACACAGCGTTCGAACTGTCTACAGTCAACCTGCCTAAACTATTTTTTCGCCGCGCCCCAGCGCGGCGAGTATATATACGGACGCTATTGTCCGTGTGTGTGTGTGTGTGTGTGTCTGTCTGTCTGTCCGGAACAACTAGACATGACGGTTAGTGCCACCCGATGGAGTCGAATGCGCTGAGTAACGTGCCGTTGTCCGTTTCTGTTGCTAATTTCCCTATTTCGAGATATTTACAATTAAAATACAAAAATGTCAAAAATGACACTTTTATTTACAAGTCGTATCGGCAAAGTTTTTGCTGAAATGGAAAGAGCGTAAGACGCGATGAATTTGTGACATAGTTTCGGATTTTGGAATTCACCAAATTAGGGATATTTTCAAGGTTTTTGTCAAAATTTCCAAATTTCGAACAATTCAAACAGCTTATATTTCAAAACTTCTTTGCACCGATGTATCGAGCATAGTCGGCCAAGTATTTAGCAAATAGTTTCAGCAATTATAATTAACGAAATTTAGGATATTTTTAAGGATTTTATTAAAATCCCCAAATTTTGACTATTTCAAACAGCTTAAACTTCAAAATTTCTTTTCACGGATGTGTCGAGCATAGTCTACCAAGTATTTATCAAATAGTTTCAGATTTTATAATTAACGAAATTAGGGATATTTTCAAGGGTAGTGTCAAAAATCCAAAATTTCGACAATTTCAAAAAGCTTAAGTTTCGTAATTTCTTTGCGCGAATGTATGGAGCATAGCCTGCCAAGCATTTAAAAAATGGTTTCAGATTTTATAATTAACGAAATTAGGGATATTTTCAAGGGTATTTTCAAAATTTCCAAATTTCGGCAATTTCAAACAGCATAAATTTCAAAACTTCTTTGCACGGATGTGTCGAGCATAGTCTGCCAAGTATTTAGCAAATAGTTTCAGAGATTATAATTAATAAAATTTAAGATATTTTTAAGGGTTTTGTCAAAATCCCCAAATTTCGACAATTTCAAACGGCTTAAATTTCAAAGTTTCTTTGCACGGAAGTAACGAGCATAGTCTGCCATGTATTTAACAAATAGTTTCGGATTTTATAATTAACGAATTTACGTATATTTTTAAGGATATTGTTAAAATTCCCAAATTTAGACAATTTCAAATAGCTTAAATTTCAGAATGTCTTTGCATTGTTGTGTCGGGCATAGTCTGCCAACTATTTAGCAAATAGTTCCATATTTTATAATTAACGAATTTAGGGATATTTTCAAGGTTTTTCTCAAAATTGCCAAATTTCGTCAATTTCAAACAACTTAAATTTCAAAATATCTTTGCTTGGATGTACCGGGCGTAGTATGTCAAGTAATTATGAAACAGTTTCAGATTTAAGAATTCAAGAAATTAGGAATATTTTCAAGGGTTTTGTAAACTATGGCAGATTTCGGCATTTTCAAATGGCTATAACTAAGCAATATTTTTTCATGTATGTGTCGTGCAACGTATGTTTGGCCACCTATTCGCTCGAACACCAAACGCGGCAATTACTGTGCTGTTCTGCAATCTACAGCAACGGTGTCGTAACCGCCCGCATTTGTGACCCAAAAGAAAAGGGCGTCGTCCCATTTAGACCCTCTTCATTCCAAAGTGAACCTGCGGCGAACATTCCTGATCCATTTATGGATCAGTACCCACCAATACGAATCTTATAGGCAACGATTGCCCAAGAATGGCACAAACTACCTTTGAAAACTCGAGGTAACTGCGGCGAAACTCCCCGAAGAAATGCTCAACTTTCTATTCTGACACTCTATGGAATATACTCCTCAAATGCACAAGACACTATGCAATGTCAATCAACCATCATCGGGTACCCAGTTTTTACTCTAAGCTTGTTCGAGCAAGCTTCTTGTCTATCCAACTAGCTTCTTGCTGATGTGCTGGCGTTTCATTTCCACCTGTTTCTTGTTGCTTTTGGACAGCTTCGCGCACCAATACGCGGCCAGAAGGGCGGAGCCGCCCAGAATGGTCGTCAACACGACAAGGAATATGCGCACAAACATGACGACTCTCTGACCGGCGGCGCGGCCATAGAATCTGACCGACGACTACAGGGTGCGCCACAAAAGTGAGACCCTGAGAGGCGGAAGTTGACTACTTTGAACAAAAGTTCAAACACAAATCAAACTGGATACTTTGCAATCGTGCGCTCACATGCTGAAGTCCACGCTGATCTACGGCATTACGGGCCAATCAATCCAGTGACGACATTTCCTCTGAAAGGTAGTGGGCTTTGAAGGAGCTAGGGGCTTGGTAGTGTAGTGTGCTGCAGTGAAATGCTGCCTAGCATCTTACGTACACGCCGACGCACCTATCTTAAACTCTTAGGTAGATAGCCGACCGGTTGATCACGCGCAACACGGTAAACGTGCAGGAGCCCCTGCATCAATGTACTCCGGCCCTGCATCAAAGCAATGGGGACACGCTTGCTTCTCTAGGCCGTAAGACGAGCGAGCTAGAGCCATTTTGACAAGTCAAAGGCAAGACAAGACAAGTCGAAACACTCACTAGTAGACCGCCTTTTCGAGATTCGGCTTCGTTCTTTTAGTCGGACGTTCTCACCAAATCCAAACCAATCAACTTGGACTATATTTTCAGTTCCAAACTTTCAAACAACAAAACCAAAGAATGACGAGCGAACTGAAAGAGAACGCCGCAACTTTCAACTTGCCACGCTGGCAAACTCCGACAATCACCCTGATTGGCCAGAGATCGTTATCTAAATTCAAAACTGCTTGATCGTTGGCTGCGCGGGGACCCCCAACTGTGACTTTAAAATCTGTCATATACGGCGATCGAATGGCGCCAAATTCAAAATTCAATGTGCGGACGAAATCTACAGTACCATAGCAGTTTGTCTGCGGTGACGCAATATGATGAGAACAGACGATTTTGTACCGGAACGAAACGGGACGCGATGCATGCGGCAGTTATTAGCTTTCAGTGGTTAGAGCATGGCACGGTGAGCCTTTGTTAGGTCGCGGGTTCGCTTCCCGCCAGCAGCCAATCGTTTCACTTCGCAAATTGGCTCCCTTCTTCAAGGGCAGGGCACGACCTTTGCAAAATTAATAAATTATTATAGTCAAAGAGACCTAATTGCCTGCGGCGCTCGATTCAAGCACTAACTTCACCACTACACGGAGTGCCTCAGAAATGCTGAGTTTTGCGAGTTCACTATCAGGCTATCCATACTGTCACATTTCCCTGATGTGGCAAACGCCGATGCCAGGCGTGGTGGCGCAGTCGACGTCGACAACTTTCTCCTCGAAGGTTTTGCCAAAGAGAGCGCAGTTCTCAGAGTCGGTGGTGTCACTCGGCTCACCTGCTCCCCAGTTTAGGTTTGTGGCGTGCTCCTGTGATAGAGAGGCATTTGTTGCAATTGACTGATCGCTACGAGTCGAAATATGTGGGCATTCTGCAACTGGTGTGCAGAGCGCACATACATGGACCGACAAACACAAGCTTCAACCTCTTGCGTCGAAAGGTCACAAGATTGGCAACGCGCCACCAACCGCGACGCCCTCGATTCGCAGCCACTGCCAGCCGACGTCGTTTGCAGCCTGATTGGCCAGCTGCTTCAGTCCGATGAAGAAGTACACGTCGCCTGCAATTGGCAGCCACTTAGAGAACCGTGCGAAGACGAGCGAGCAGCATGCTAAGCGACTCTAGACTACATGCCGGCTCGCCTTTCAGTCCCTTCAACTGAGTCCACTCTGCCGGGGTGAATTCCTTGGCCGCCAGCTCTCCGCCCATGGCGTTGCAGGAGGCTCAAGCATCGTTCCAGCTCTGCTCCGCTTCCATCACGTACATGCATGGCGGCTCGAGGTGGCACACTGAAGAGAAGAAGAAGTGTGAACGAAAG
This sequence comes from Linhomoeus sp. GSCO2_2, assembly GCA_030248115.1. Lineage (NCBI taxonomy): Eukaryota > Metazoa > Nematoda > Chromadorea > Monhysterida > Linhomoeidae > Linhomoeus > Linhomoeus sp. GSCO2_2. Next base: position 14,626 of record JASAMZ010004028.1, on the reverse strand, counting down.
GCACGCTTCTATTCACCTAGGCTAGGCAGAGACCGGTCATACTTACGGTACTTGCGGTAGGCCACCCGTATATTTCCAGAAGATATAATTATCATATTATCATCATCATCATCATCATCAAAAGTTTATTGTTGATCCACAATAAACTTTTGATGATGATGATAATTCTGTTTCTGGAGTCCTGCAATACACTCAGAAAGCATTGTCTGAACGGAAGACAAACTCACGCTCAGGGGTGACCATAGAAACTGAAACTAGTTTCAGTTTCAGTTTCAGTTTCTATAAATATACTGAAACTGAAACTGAAACTGAAACTAAAATGGCCAGCCATATTGAAACTGAAACTGAAACTGAAACTCCACAAAATGAATCAGTATTAGTGCAATACTGAAACTAGTTTCAGTGCGCACTACTGAAACTAGTTTCAGTTTCAGTTTCAGTGTTTGAGGAGTATGTTTGGTTCATCTTAGGTTGATTCGACACTTTTTGATTGACAATGACGAAAAACTTTGAATGCACCTTATGTATGGTAATCAGCAACGCAGCAACGCATCCATGCGAGATTGCACGTGCGCTGTTGCAGCTGCGAACAACGTACTTAATACTGAAACTCAGTTTCAGTAACTGAAACTGAAACTCAAGAAAATTCTTTACTGAAACTGAAACTGAAACTGAAACTAGAAAGAAAACTGGTACTGATACTGAAACTGAAACTGAAACTAAATCAGTTTCTATGGTCACCCCTGCTCACGCTGGCATTTCAGAGGTCCTGTGAAGTCGTCACCACTGTCTTTCCAGGTGAACTCGCCATTGGTGCCACAGACGGCCGTTCTGTCACTTGAGAAGGGCTTCATCAGCTTGCCATCGTCCTTGATGTATCGATCTGGGCAATGCCCAATTGTGACTCTCTCTTGTCTTGCGTTAGACGTTATAAGTAACATTGCACAAATTTTTTGCTGTTGCGATCGTTACCAATACACTTGACAGTGACTTCCTCAGTCGCTCCAAGTACATCGGAATCTGGATCGAGCTGTGGCGTCGCTGGAGAAATGCTTTCTTCGTTTGGCTCGACAGCTAATTTTTGGCAGACTTCTGTAAGATGGCACTAAATTCACCTCAAGTTGACATTAATTCTCCTAGGTGCGTTGGGCATACATGCAAGTGAATGACTCTAACTCTGTAACTCTCAGTAACACGCACCTCTGCACTTGATGTCCCCTTGAATGACATGACCTCCAGAGAGTTGCCATTTTCCTGTGTCAGTGCAGGTGGCAGTGTCCTTGTTTGACGACATCACAGTTTCAGGGGTAGTGCCAGTGTCAGTGATCAGCATCTTGGCAGCGCCTGCAGCGGCTCCTCCGCAATCGATCTCCATTTGGGAGTCAACGTCAGTGGTGTCTTCTACAGGGGTCAGGGTGGGCATCACAGGCGTGGGCGTGCCGTTCTCAATGGTTGGCATCCTTGGACAGCCGACTGAAAGTGCTTCAGCCGATCACAGCCTCTGTTATGAGTATGAGCATGCACACTGACCAAGACAGAAGACTTGTGTCACTGCATCGCTGTTGTGAGTCCAACTGCCCACACTTGAGCAGCTCAAAGCAGCAGATGCGGCTCCAGTGGCTGTTAGACTGTCACTGACCAGCTTTAGCACAACCTATAGTACAGGTCCAGTCACTTCTCACTTTAATGGCAAGCTTTCAAATCAGTCCAAGAAACCTTTGCGCCGGTCGGGCATTCTACAGTGCCAGTGGTGAAACACTATGCGTGCCACTAACTGCAGGAGTGGAGTAGAATACGTCGGAAGTTGACACATACCCATCCGCCACCGTTCCTTCTGCAATTGTGGCACACGTTGTGACGCCCTGAAGTGAACTCTCTATCCGAATGAAGTGAAGATCTTTCAATGGTCAATATACCGCAGCTGTCATCTCGCCGTCCGTTGGAACGCAGTTCATAATGGGATGTGAATGAAGTAGAATCACAAGCATACCAATAACAGTTTGAACGTCCATCTGGCTTTCTCCTTTGCGAATAGCAGGCGGTTCGAATGCATACAATAATTAGAATTGCTTGGGACTACGCGTGTGGGCGAACGCATTAGTGCCAAACATCGCGTTGACGCATTGGGAGCCCGCCTACAATCTTGCCTAAAGAAAAGCGTCCGACGAACAATGCCTCCCTATGGCCCAAGATGAAAAAGTTGTTCGTCTGAAAGGGATGCGTGTGCGCAGGAAGTGCAATCAAATTTGCTGCCGTTGGCTTTACTTCTGGCATTACGTCTTAGAGCAGTTGAGCACCACGTCTTAGACTTCGGCGCCCAAAATACCGATGTCGAATGACCGAATGAGGTTGATACTTGATGGACGGTTTGAGTGCAGACAATGCATTATGCAATGTACCGTACCTCTTACCTATGTACCGTTTGCCGAAAACGCGCCACATGCCTAAAATAAGAATTTCTCTCGCTACGCAGCGAATTTTCGATGCGGTCTTTACATTCCATTCCATGTCGAGCAGCATATCAACTTCTGAATCTCTGAATTTCGTGGACGCGGGCAATTCTTAGTTTACCCCTCAGAAAGGAGCGTATCAGAAGTAGCGCATGAATAGTGGACTCCGGGCGGGCGCGCGTCACATCGGAAAGGCTTCGAAATACTTTACAAAAGTATCCACTCTTTTACTCTTCCACTTTAAAACACTCACAAACCACTCTGTATTAATAAAACAACTCAACTTCTTTAAAACAGCTTGTTGCACACACAGCTTGTCTAATCTGCGGTCGTCCAAACGATTGCGGTAATGATGATTCGATCCGGCTACAATGCCGCTTGCGTAGACGAACAAAGCAGTGCTTGTTACTCGAATGTATAGGTGCAAGTTAGTTCTTGATTGGTCAGCAAAAGAAGTAGTGAACGAAATTACAGTGCATAACAAATCTTGCACTTAGTATTGCTTCTATCTCTGCTATTCGCACAGGGAGCATCAATATTATTTGTACGAAACACACCAGAAATGGCAAAGAAATGTAACACAATCAAGCCATCTTTAATGGAACAAACACTTCAGCTAATACTTCCAGGAAGCTTAGCCTCCAGGTTAGTTCCAGCTTCGTTGCGTCTTCTCCAACCCCACCGAGCAGCCAAACAATGACGTTTTCCATTCTTTCCGATAGCCGATTCACAGTGCGCCACAACGCGTGGTGACCTTCCAGCTCTGAAATTTGGAAGGGAACATTGACGCATCTCAGTTTATGCAAAACGCAAGGGGGACGATGAGGTGTGGAGTAGGGCTTGAAGTCGTACGCTCAGAAAAGTGTAACACTATGTGACCAAAGCACGCATGGCAGAAGCGATTCTCAACATTGAATATAGAGCATCGAATCAAGTTTTTATCGTACTTAAAATAATTACCACTTGGCTTTCTATTTCTATGCAGTCCTTTGGAGCGTCACCACTAACTTGAGAAGCAACTGGTTTGAACCCCGTCCACGACAATTGTTCCAGAGGGGGTGACTGGCGCGTAGTACCCAACTGAGCTTTCTTCACTGACTCTGAAGGCTATTACATCGTTGCAATGCAAGCAAGGCAAAACATGTGGCAACATAGGCATCAAAGTCCCACCTAACCACTGCAGAAACTTTTTCGTCCAGTGTCAAGATGCACTGGCCGACTTTGACATTCTGTGCCATTGTGGTGTAATCCATCAAAGCTTCCAGACCTGTCGCCTGAAACTTGCTGTTACCTAAGTTAACATTCTTCGACGTTCTACAACAATTGTAAGCGAACCCGGGCTTTTTCGATGGAATGGCAAGGTCCAGCAAGCAGCAAATGCTCGTGAGTTAACCTCAGTGACTTTCCATTTGCTGCCTCGATTCTAATAAACCGCCCTTCGACATTTCGCACTCGGTGGTGCCACGACTGCACAGGTTCGAATTTCGGTACGAGAACATTCACGAGGACCTAGGAAGTCGCAAGTTTGCACAATTAGTACCATAGCGACTAGTGACTGTAAATCAATGCAAACGCACCCAGTCCCCAGTCTCAAGCTCCGCCATCCTTTTGAAACCTTGCGAAGTTATTACTGTTGCATTTGCAGGGAAACACGCCCCTCCGCCGCCGCCGCTCTCAACAAACTTCGACATGTCGACCTTGACTGAAAGCGTTGAGGCATTCCGTATAAGTGCTCTTCGATGCGTCGGGGGTGTGCGCATACTGCCTGCACGCCCACAAAAGTTTGTACGCATTGCGTTTGGATTGTCGGCTGCTGCTGCTCAAATCTTAAGAGTCTTTAGTAATCTCAGGGTAGACAACGTCCTGTGAAGCAAAGGATACATTCGACATCGACACTTGCCCAATTCACCTTTCTTTCGTCTGCGTCGTGGTCTTTGTCGATTTCTGTCGATCGTCTTAGTTTCCAGCTCTTTCTCCAGTCTTCTTTCCTCCTCTTCAAGATATTCTTGGTCTTGTTCGTTGGAGGCCAGCTGCAATGTTCAGTACTGTAATGGTTACATTCAGTACTTTGAACGTAGTACTCAAATTGAGTTATGATGCTACTAGAGATGCGTTGGTAGCTTGCCAGCGTCATTGAAGTCGAATTTATAAAACTCTCTTGACTTTGGAGTGGAAT
>JASAMZ010004028.1:0-5000 GCA_030248115.1 Linhomoeus sp. GSCO2_2 | reverse complement strand
ATGATGCCATGAAATCACAGGCTCAAATTGGCCAGTGACCAGACTCGATAAGACCTGTAAATAATAATACCTGATAAAAATATCTGTAGGGTCGTGAGTTGACTCTTTACTAACAGGTACGGAACGGTGACAGAATGCATCACAGCTTCGAATCTGTGCAGATTATTCGCAAAATATCATAGCAAAACCTGGTCTCCGGTCTCAATTTCGTCGATCCGCTTTGGCCCCTCAAGTGTGATTACTGTAGCACTGCCCGGAAAGCACGCATGAGCGCCCCCGCTGCTCACAAAGTCTGACAGGTCCAGTTTGACTGCAAAGTTTGCACAAATGATAGCTCATATTTTGCCACAAGTAATACATAACAAGCTGTTTTAAAAAAGTTGAGTTGTTTTATTAATACAGAGTGGTTTGTGAGTGTTTTAAAGTGGAAGAGTAAAAGAGTGGATACTTTTGTAAAGTATTTCGAAGCCTTTCCGATATGACGCGCGCCCGCCCGGAGTCCACTATTCATGCGCTACTTCTGACACGCTCCTTTCTGAGGGATTCTTGCAGGGCAACATTGGGATCGCCCGGGAGTATTTTTTGAGCAAGACACACGCATTGCTGAGCGGTTGTTGCAGGGCAACATTGGGATCGCCCGGGATTAATTTTTTTAGCAGACAAAGTTGTTCGTAAGACAAGGGTTCAAAAAACAAAAGTATTTCTTTAGGAATGACCGTTCAACAACTGCCTCAACGTAAGCTTTCAAACGGTCGAACGAATGCCGCTCTACAACGTAAGACGAGCGAGTTAGGGCCGATTTGCTGCTTGAACCTTTGAGTTACTGTAGCTCGCCATATTCAAACCTTCGAATCTCGACTTCTCTCAACGGAAGGATTAGTGTGACGAAACCTATTCAACAAACTCAAGATCGTCTCTCTACGACGTAAGACGAGCGAGTTAGGGGCGATTTGCTGTTTGAACCTTTGGGTTACTGTAACTCGCGATATTCAAACTTTTGAGTTTCGACAAATAGAAGAACAAATGATCAGTGAGTCAAGAGCTATCCAGCAACTCAAGATCGTCTCTCTGCGATACACGCTGAGCGAGTTAGAGCGATTTCTATGCTGAAAACGCGAGAATGTCGCTTTTCGTGGTGCGTGTTTGCGTAATTAGCAAAGTTTTTACACCAAGTGAAAGAGCACGTAGAGACCTTTTAGTGGCTATATCGCAGGCCGCTCTACGACGTAAGACGAGCATGTTAGAGCCGTTTTGCGTTTTGGACTTTCGGGTTACTGTAGCGCGCGCAATTCAAACTTTCAAATTTCGACTTCTCTTAACGGAATGATCAGTGTGCCGAAACCTATTCAACAAACTCAAGAGCGTCTCTCTACGACGGAAGACGAGCGAGTTAGACAAGTTTCGCGTTATAAACCTTTGGGTTACTGTAGCTCCCGATATTCAAACTTTTGAGTTTCGACCAATAGAAGAACAAATGATCAGTGAGTCGAGAGCTATCCAACCAACCCAAGATCGTCTCCCTACGACGCACGCTGAGCGAGTTAGAGCGATTTCTGCCTCAAAAACGCCAGAATGTCGCTTTTCGTGTTGCGTGTTTGCGTAATTAAGAAAAATTTTTGTACCGAACGAAAGAGCACGTCGAGACCTTTTAGTTGACCTATCGCACGCCGCTCTACGACGTAAGACGAGCAAGTTAGAGCAGTTTATCGTTTTGGCCTTCGGGTTACTGTAGCGCGCGTAATTCAAACTTTTGAATGTCGAAGTCTCTTAGCAACATTACCAGTAAGTCGAGAGCTATCCATAAAGCCCAAGATCGCCTTCCTACGACTTACCAACGCCGAGATATGAGAGCGTGACGGACGCACGCACGGACGGACGCACGCACGATAAGCTCTCGTAGGGGTTCGCCCGGCTGAGGCCGGGCGAAAACAGAGCAAATTACCACTCACTTTTCTTCGGCGCTACACGCTTTCTTGCAATTGTGCGTTTTCTGGTGTTTTCACCACGGCGCAACTCTTGTTCCCTTCGACGCATTTGTCGTTGCTCCTCCTCTATTTCTTGTTCAGTCCTTTGCTCCTCCTCTTCGATGTAGTCGCGCTCTTGTTCTTTGGAGGTGCGCTGAAACATTGGATGGCATTTTATTGCTTGTGTTAGTGCCGGGAGTGTCTTAGGCCTATCGGCAACCCAGACGTATCAGTAAACAAAGATCTGGGAATGGTTCTCTACTCAAAACACTTATCGTAGGTCTACGGAAGAGTACAGGTCAAGCAATCACTCGCTTCTCCTGCATATCTGTACTGTTTCAGACCTATCGGCGACCCAGGCATACCAGCAAGCAGAACCCCGAGCATGGGAGCGCAAACGTGCTCTTGAACTATGTAGTTGCAGCCAACTGCAAAGTTAGGTCAAGCAATCACCCGCTTCTCTTTCTCTTTATCCTCCTTCCTCTTCTGTTTCTCAGAACAGCGTCGCTTGCAGTCTCTTCTGGACATGAAGTTGTTGTCATTGCCTCCACAGCCCAGGTATCTCAATGGTAGGCACATTTCCCGATTGTGATCGTAGTACCATCTTCTCTTGTAGAGGTGGGATGGTGCGTTAGGACAGGGGACCCCTACGGATTTAGGCGATTCGCAATCGCTGGCATCGGCTAGTTGATGATGAACAGTGATAGCGATCAGAAGTGTGAGGGCAACTTCACAGGCTCCCATTCTTGCTTCGTCTAGAGTCGAAAATAATCTGACTGGTGAAGAATTGAAGTGGGCGGCACAACAAATCGCACTCAAAATTTCTGTAATCGGATTACGTTTACGATGAGGGCGTCTTGCCCTTCAGCGTCGTTCTTACGATAATTTCGGCGTTCCTTCTTTTGCGAAAAACTTTATCAACCAGTCGCTGCTGTCTGGTGATTACAATATTGTCTCGCGTGCGCAGTGTTGTCAGTGGGAGGTAACTTTTTGCGACGTTTCGGCCTTCTCTTTTGCACTGACTCTGACTTGCAGGGTGCGTCGACTTTTTTCGCCGCCCCCCAGGGCGGCGAGTATATATACGGACGCTAATGTCTGTTCGTGTGTGTGTGTGTCTGTCTGTCTGTCTGTCTGTCTGTCTGTCTGTCTGTGTCAAACAACTAAACATGACGGTTAGTCCCACCCGATGGAGTCGAATGCGCTGAGTAACGTGCCGTTGTCCGTTTCTGTTGCTAATTTCGCTATTTCGAGATATTTACAATTAGAATATGAAAATGTCAAAAATGACACTTTTATTTACAAGTCGTATCGGCAAAGTTTTTGCTGAAATGGAAAGTGCATAAGACGCGATGAATTTGTGACATAGTTTCGGATTTTGGAATTCACGAAATTAGGGATATTTTCAAGGTTTTTGTCAAAATTCCCAAATTTCGACAAATTCAAACAGCTTTAAATTTCAAAACTTCTTTGCACCGATGTATCGAGCATAGTCTGCCAAGTATTTAGCAAACAGTAGCAATACGTTGTAACGCGTTAAGATTACACGTATTGCTAGGTCATTGACGACTACATTCCATGCTATTCAGATCTCAGGAATTCTTCTGCAACAGGAAGGAACGGCTAGTCTACATCTAAGCTAGCTAGGTGTAGTGTCTGTCCGTGACGCCTGCCTCCCTAGCACTTCGCCACGCGACGCTTCAGCATGCGCTTGCCTCGCTAGCACTTCGCCACGCGACGCTTCAGCACGCGCGCGCCTAGACACCAGCGGGACGCCAGCGGCGGCAATCAATCGCTGCACGGCCAGCGCCGCCTGTTGCTGCCTGCCTTCAACGCAGGCATCGCCTGAACAGTACGGCAAGGCACTGTCGCCGCTCAATCAGGCTCGCTCCCTTTAGCTCACATTGGATCTGGCGGCACTCTACCATTTGTTTTGCACGGCGCTTTGTACGGCCCGTTCGCGAGGCAGTCAGCGCCGTTGGCTTGCAACAGGACTCAGGAGAGACTTTCTGCAACAGTACAAATCTTGCAACAGTACAGACGTTGCAACAGGATGGTCGCGCGAGGCGACCAGTGCCACTGGCTCGCAGCAGGCCTGATTTTGCAACAGGACAAATCTTGCAACAGGATAGATTTTGCAACAGGAAAATATGCCCGCTCTCTATCATTTGTTTTGCGCGGCGCTTTCTACGGCGCGTTCGCGAGGCAGTCAGCGCTGTCGGCGTGCAACAGGACAGATCTTGCAACAGAACAAATCTTGCAACAGGACAGATCTTGCAACAGGACAAATCTTGCAACAGGACAGATCTTGCAACAGGACAGATTTCGCAACAGGACAGATCTTGCAACAGGACGGACCTTGCAACAGGACAGATTTTGCAACAGGACAGACCTTGCAAGAGGACAGATGTTGCAACAGGACAAATCTTGCAACAGGACACATCTTGCAACAGGACAAATCTTGCAACAGGGCAGACCCTGCAACAGGACAGATCTTGCAAGAGGACAGATTTTGAAACAGGACAAATCTTGCAACAGGACAAATCTTGCAACAGGACAGACCCTGCAACAGGACAGATCTTGCAACAGGACAGACCCTGCAACAGGACAGATCTTGCAACAGGACAGATCTTACAACAGGACAGATCTTGCAACAGGACAGACGTGGCAACAGGATGGTCGCGCGAGGCGACCAGCGCCATTGGCTCGCAACAGGACAGACCTTCTGCAACAGGACAGATTTTGCAACAGGACACATCTTGCAACAGGACAGATTTTGCAACAGGACAAATCTTGCAACAGGACAGACCTTGCAACAGGACAGATTTTGCAACAGGACAAATCTTGCAACAGGACAGATTTTGCAACAGGACAGATCTTGCAACAGGACAGATCTTGCAACAGGACAGATCTTGCAACAGGACAGACCTTGACAATGAACAGGACGGACGTTGCGGCGCGCGTGCGTGGCGACCAGCGCCGTTGGCTCACAACAGGACAGACTTGCAACGGACAGACCTTGAACAGGACAGATCATGC
>JASAMZ010004027.1:0-11796 GCA_030248115.1 Linhomoeus sp. GSCO2_2 | reverse complement strand
CATCAGATTGAGATTCTGCATTTATATGCTTAGAGAGTTCTGACGAAACAGCTTCACGTGGCACCTTTCGAGTGGCACTCTACTAAGCTTGTCAGAGTCCGCTGTACCAGGAAGAAGTCGTAACCACTCTTGCAAAGTCTATGCTCGGTGCAGCCAGTAGTCATACAAAGCACAGCACTTTCTTACACCTCCAATTCTGCTTTCCGTGCGCTCACGATTAAATATTGGAAGAATAGAACTCTATTATTGAGGGTGTCGTAACAACGAGCTGCAACGAAATCTTTTCTCGACGAAACGTATGTAGATGCTATCGGAATGCTGTAATACTGTAATCTGTTTCTGGGTGTCTTTTCTCAGTCAGTTGACCCCTCGTAGGACGTCTCCCACCGTTAGCATCCGCTTCGACACGCCGCTGCTCTGAAATTCGGTCCACTCTACAATGCTTAACAGCATTGAACAATCAACAATACAATCAATATTCATTGAATTTTTGCAAATTACTCACCCTGACGAGATCCAGAGGGCCGAGAGAACGTTTGTCCTGCCGTAGGTTGGCAGTCTGTAAAGATGAGAACGCAAGTAGTTAATTAGCGCAGCATTCTTGCAACCAAAATGCAACTCTGAACATTGCAAACGGTTTGCTCTACAACTCACCCTGATGTAGTCCAGAGGTCCAAAGCCACTTCGCTTGCTCGACCCCTGCAAAGAGATGTCGCATAAAAATTGTCAAACAAATACCTAGTTCCAAATTTCAAAATTTCAAAATTTTAAATTTTTATAAGATTTACATTATTTAAGTTTGTTTATTTATTTACTTTCAATATATCTAAACTTTAATAATTTAAGACTTCAAAGCTAACTACACCACACTTCCCACCCTGATGAGATCGAGAGCGCCGAACGTGCGCTTGTCTTGGTTCTGAAAGAAGATTCACATTTTAAATGAGCTTGAGTCAAAGTCTGACTTTGCACATTCACGCAAAGTCTAAATTTGAAATAACCGCCCGTTAACTTACTCGAATGAAGTCCAGTGGACCCAAGCTCCTCTTGTCTATCTGCGCCCGATTTACCTGAAAGAGCGTTGTAAAAGTCACGGGTTCTGACGGCATCGTCAACATGGCCTCTGTGTTGCTAAAATGCAAACAGAGCTACCTAGAAAGTATGTAGCTTTGAATTCTAGGATAAAGCAGAGGCTCAGGTCTAGGTTTAGGGTTAGGCTTTCGCTTAGCTCAGGCTCAGGCTTAAACTCAGGCTTAGGCTTAGACTTAGGCCTAGGCATGTCAGGCTCAGGCAGGGTGTCATACTGGAATTCATTTTAATTCTAGTATAGTATAGTATAGTATGGAAGACCGATTTTCAATTCTAGTATAGTATAGTATAGTATTGATGTTCCTTGTGAATTGCAGTATAGTATAGTACAGTATAGGCAGCAATTCATGAATTGCAGTACAGTACTAGAATAGAATTCCAGTATAAAGGCCACCCAAAAATTAAAAAATCAGGCCCAAATGCCAGCTTCAACGTCCTCAGTTGCTCACTTAGGAGGCACATTGGTTCAGTATCTAAGCCATTTACAACAGTTTCATGCAAGTTGACTGATAACTTGAACAAATTTGGTCAGAATGCATCAGCCCACAGCCGAAATTTGCAGCGGAAATCGATAAAATCTATACTGTAATACCATTCCAGTATGGGTTAAATTCTAGTATAGTATAGTATAGTATGCGTCAAAACTTTCGTATTGTAGTATAGTATAGTATAGTACTGGAACGCCAAAACAATTGTAGTATAGTATAGTATGGTTATACTATACTATACTATACTATAATACTGGAATTATTATAGTATAGTATGACACCCTGGGCTCAGGTTTGGTTCGCCAGTTTGCACTTCAACAATAACGCAACCATCCCTCTTAAATCCTTCTGAAAGTGAAAGTGAAAAGTTGGCCGAAGAGACTGTACCCGAAGCAGGTCTCTTGATGAGAGCGGCTGGAAGGGCTCCACGACGTAGAAATTGGCTCCAAACATCGTAACGGCAATCAACAGAGCTGCCGTCGCCATTGTTCCCTGGGCAGACATCGACCTGACTTGACAAATCAACTGAGTTCTGAGACACCCTTGAAGTCTGCAGTGTACCCTGGAGATAAAACAAGGCTTTGCCAGTGGGTCGAGGGCTTTTAGTAGCTGCTCCTTTGGCCGGAAACGCGTCAAGTAACGCGCCCCTTGTTAGCGGGCAGAAATCCTACTCCGGCGAAAGGACGAATGCTAGCGGGCGGATACAGGATCCAGGAAATCGCCAGCCGGAACTCTGACACCCCCGCGAGCCACGAGCCACGACTGCAGGGTAGAATTGGCAAGACTACACGCTTATACCGTAAATGCGCCCCAAAGCAAAGTGACAACTTCAGTGTAATGCATTCCATCCAACACACAACGCAGTTAAAAGCAACGTGCTATTATGGTGGTATTGGATAAGTAGTTAGTGGAGAGTGTGAGCGAAAGCTTTGACGCTCGAGCAGCCCTCAGAATAACCAACCAGTTGCTCAATTGGCATGTCAAACTCAATTGCCTTCGTGACTCACGAGAGTTGCACCTACTCCCATAACCTCATTCGATTTGAATTATTGATTCGTCGTCTCGCCTACGCATCCTAACCTCCAGGCGTCATCAACCAGTCTTGTATTTTGCTCGAAGTCGACAAATATGCATGAAGTGTGGCGGGCGACAGGGAACGGCAACGGTAGCTATAGCAAGCAAAAGCTTTTCAGCGTTCTCATTGCAGCTGGTTCTAACGAATCACTTTCTGCCCACGTCACATCTTGGTCCAGAATTTTGGGTTCTGGGGAATTCCTCCGCTGAGAAACCAGTTGCGCTTGTCCGCCTCATCGTCCTACAAAATTCTAGTCAAAAGTATCCCGTAATGTGCTGTTTCGGGCGTTGCTTTTATACGCTACTTAGCTGCGCCGTTGAAAAGCCTCTGAAATGCAAATTGTTTATAACATGCGCCAATATCGGCTGCAGCTGGGCACTTTACGTTCAGCTACGAGAAAAGAAGCGTAACAAACACAATTAGTTATAAAGAAAAAAAAGTACGCTGTCAATTTGCAATGAAATTTTAATTTGCGCAACTACGCACTACATACAGTCCGTCGCGAGCATGGTCTCATGCGTACGTACCTCTTCAGCGTTGAGCGCCCGCTTGATGAAGCCCGAATACCTCCTCTTAATGAAAGCGGAGCGTCTTTTAATGAAATCCTGAAAATGCAGATAAATTTAAGCACAAAGTGTAAATAGTAGCCAAATTTAATGCTAACGCGCCCTGTCCTCCTCCGGTCCCTCGCTTCGTTTGATGAAGGCCGATGCTCTCTTGATAAACGCAGAATTTCGCTTGATGAAGTTCTGAATGACATGAATTTTCTCATCAAATTTTGAGTAATTCTATTAAATATTCAAAACTTTTGTGAAGTGCTTCTGTTTTACGAAACTGCACTAGTAAGAGTACCGGTAGTACATTGGGGGCTACTGCAGCCTTTGGAACTGCAGTCATTTGACACGTTTCGAAGAATTGCCTTTTGCTCAGCAGTGAAGTCGCCCTCGTCTCCCCTCTTGATGAAAGAAGAGGTGCCACGCTTTATGAAGGCAGATGGACCCCGTTTGATAAAGGATGAAGTTCTCTTGATAAATTCCTGGGAATATAAAAATTCGAAGGTACCATATTGCCCGATTTCAATTTGCGCGTAATATACGCTTTTCATCTACAACTTGCTTGCTTAGCACCACCTTCCTATAGTGCGAGGTGAAAGTTACTGTCCGTTTTAGCCGCGACGACAAGATTACGGTAAGTCTGTTGTGAAGTGAGAAGTGGACAACAGTACGGACTATTGCTTTAGCGACTCTACGTGATTTCTGAGCTGCGATCTACAATTTTCTCGCCCAACACCCCTTCTTTGTGCTGCGAAGTTGGGATTGATGGCAAGATTACGGTACCTATGTCTGCTGCAGAAAGAGAAGTGGATACCATTGCTGGCCGTTACAGTAACTGTTGATTACTGTACTACCTTGTCTGACTCGTCCGCTGCCGCAGCTGCATAGCAGCTGGCCGCCAGAACCACAAAGGCCGCGAGGCGCATTTTCCAAAGGTTGACTTTCTAATCTTTCGACTTCTGACTCCCCTTAAGTGAACTGTTTGTCGCTGGGACCGCAAATGAACGAGATATGGGAGGAGGGGCGAAAAGCTCTATAACCCTACGTAGGCCGCGTAACTCTAAACTCCGTCTGTTTGCGGAGTGAGCTTTCTGGAATTGGTGTAGGATCGCGCAAAACGCCGTCTGACCTCATAACGGTGGGTGGGCTGACACACCCGCCCACCTAAGTATTCTGTTATCCCTGCCTACCTATGTAACGTAATACAAAGGGCGGTGTGGCGGCAATGCGGAAATGTCTATGGATGGGGCAGAGATGGACTAATAAAATACGAGCGTACTTACTAGGGTGGAAGGAACGGGGGAGCGCGACTTTTCAATCAACGGAAAAGTGACTCAGGGGAAAAGTCAACAGGGGGTAAAAGGGCTCCGTTTTCTGTCAAGCAAGACAGACTCAAACGACCTAATATTTATTGCTGGACAAGCGGCAGCAGTGGTACATGTAGGTAGTACTCGCTTGCTACACACATGGTACCTTACTCTTTCGTTCTTTGCAGTCCACTTGAGATATGTACTGTAGGGCAACGACTCACTCCCAAAAGTGGCATTTACTGCAAGCACCTCTACTGACGGGACGACATATGTAGCCTAACTACAGCGCACTGTACCATAGGTTCCCATTATCTGCTTACCTACCACTCTTCACAATGCAGCTGAATTGGCGTAATTAGCATCGAATAACGAGTTGTGCTCAAAACGCAACGACAGTAACTAAGCGCCTACATACATATTGCGCCTGAGGCGTTTCTAGGAGGCACCTGCGGGATAGTAGGTTATAGGCCCAGTAAAATCGTCGGGGCGGATTGTGCTGAACCGTAATGGCTACGGGCACTACCTACATATACGGGACGCTGCAAAAAAGGCGGTGAAACATTGACAAATTTAGTTTGAAGACGTTGTGCCAGAGACGTATATTTAGATTGTGTTGGGTGTACATTGTTATTCATGACGTCATTGCTCGCCATTACTTAGGTCAGCTAGAACTGTCAACAAACTTGTCAACAAACTGGAACGGTCCATAAGACTCCATTAGGTCAAAATATCTTTGCTTCGCATTTGCTATTACATCACGAATGCCAATAAATTTAGCCACTTCGACGCTTGCCAAACACCAGTCCAGCGATCACATCATCTGCACGACTGCACTGCAGCTGTCACGCTTTTGAGGTAGGCAGAAGTGACGGTCGCTTGACAACAAGACAAATTTGGAAAGTGGTGAGGCGTGCCAGCCAAGTCCGAGCCCAGTGCACCTATGTATGTCAGGGTTTTAGACACGCCCGCTACACACTGATATTCACGTCAGCACTGAGCTGGACCACTGATTCGACCACGGATATACTGACGTTGTGGATCTGAACAAAACATAATCAGTGACGAGGGACGACGACGACGACGACGACGACGACGACGACCACAACAGGCAGGATCAACAACAACAACTGAACACGTCAATGCAATAGACAAAATGCTAACTGAACTACTAGTTCACCTGCACATAGCCTCCGTAAGGTTTCCAGAATGAACTTAGGCGCTCTCTGATTGCAGCTGTTGAAGCAGCGAGTGAGCGGTTGACGTCGAGCTGAATCGCCGCTAGCCGTCTATCTCGGTCGATTTCATTTCCTGTCGCTTGGGGGCACACCCGCTCCACCCTTGATTGCAACTCGATTGAGGGCAGACTCTGAAATTGGGCGTGGGGGAGTGTCACGCGAAGCTTATTTTAGCGCTTTCAAAACGGCCTCAATTCGCGTGACCTGGTTGTCAGATGATGGAGAAATCGTGATATCGACGACTCCTCCAACTTCGAGGGTTGCAGGATCCAAACTGGAGTTTACAGACGTCACAAGTGACGGCATTGCCTGGACGCTGATGTTGAACAGGATAGAACACGTTCCATTTCTTTCGCAATTGATTGAGATGATGGGAGGGCCGTAGAATGCACAGGATCTACTGGCAACGTCGTCTGGGGGTGACAGAATATGATTGTTAGATGCACAAGTGAACACAAGAGAAGCACGCACGTATTGTGACAAACCTGAACTGTCTCGACTGGCAGCAAAAGATTCCATGAGGACATTATTGAGAAGCGCCTCGGAAAGCGCTACATGCAACATCTTGTCATTGTCAGTCAGCGAATGTTTCAGCATGACTCTTTCGGACTGGCCACATTTCCTGACAGTAACATTATTCAGATGGTAATGGGAAGCACAGAAGTTCATTTCGAGAGACTCTTCTGTCACGCTGAATCACCAAAGAAGTCAAACGCTTGTGAACACCTAAATAAACTATTTAAACACCCATTACCGCGGTTCGTTGTGAAGGCAGAAAATGGCACGCAAATTGGTGAAAATAGGGTTGTCGAAGGTGCAATTGTAGTGATCGATCAGCCCATTGAGATACAGCAATCCGGATTCTGTTTGAGGACAGGAGAGCTAGAAAGTTGCAATCAGTCTTTAGGTTTCTAAAATCTGTAATCTTGCACTCAACGAATCCCACCATATTTACGTAGAGTTTGAGCTCAGCAAGCTTGTTTCTCGCAAACTCGTCGTATTTTCTGTCGAGAGGGTCGCCGAAGCCTGAATCGTTAATACAAGCAATTATAACAGCCGTTAGCAGCACCTATAGCTGTCGTTGTTTTCTGCCTGGGTATGTGTATAAGTAGGCTCGCACTTTGTAGTGAAAACGTTTCGCTTGCTGTACTTCACGCCACTACAATGAGAATTTAGTAGTTGACCGACTTTAATCGACTTTATTGACTACTGTATTTTAGAAGCGTCACCATTGTTACATACTGTAGCTACCGTAGCAGTAAGCCCCCCCCCCCCCCATTCTTCCAACTTTAACAGCATGCTGACAGGGGGGGGGGGGGGGGCGGGGGCTTACTGGGGGGGGGGGGGGGCAATGTCAAAAGGAGGGAGTGGCCCATTGGAGTATCTACATACCTATACCTATGTACCTGCAAACTTCGCCGACAGCTCGCCGATGTCGAAGTCGCAGTCAACTTGAGAAAACCGGAAATTGCCTTTTGTCGTTTTGTTCAGCCCAACACCGTATATCACTTTTCCACCACGCGTGCCGATCGTTACACTTCCGTTCTGCAAACAAGAGAGGTTATTTTGAAAGTCGGGTGGTTTTTAAACAGCGCCTGTGCACCTTGTTCTGGTCCGAAACAAAGAATTTCACGGTCGCGCCCCATCCGTGATGGTTGTAGAGGATTTCATTTGGCTCCTTCAGCAACAAGGACACGCCAGGCCCTAAATTTCGAATACAACGCCAATACCAAACAGATTATCCAATGACCATCACCTAGTCATGGCAATTTGCAAAATTCGTAAACTGTGGAAGCAACCTTTAGTGGAAGTGTGGACAGGGGGGGGGATGTGTAGAGGGGGCGGTATTGGAGTACCTTCGGTAGCTATGGTTAATCTGAACGAATATTGTACCTTTGGTTTTGTTGAGAACTTCAAAACGATAGAATCGCGGCGATTGGAAGAGTCCCGTGTCGAAAGGCCATATTCTAGAGAGCTTGTATAGCCTTCTGTTGATGTGCCCTTCCAGTTTGCCCAACTGGTTCGCCAGAAACCGATCGTGGGTCTAAAGAATACTTCAGCTTATCACTTGTGAACAGACTGTAGGTACATAAAATATTGCTGCACTATGGTTAAACTAGCCTCTGCTAGGTGGTTTAAGGCTTTCTGCGTGATCCGCAGCTGGAGAATGGGCTCATCTTCGGCGCAAACACAAGTCGCAATCGCAGCAACGGCAATTAGGCCACAAACCAACCTGAGTGAGCACTCCATAGTATTCAGTTTACGACTTTGCCCGGGTAGCAAAACAAGTTAGGGTTGGTGAGTACACTGCTGAGTAATGCTATTGGCCGGTGGGAAATCTGATCGGACCGTCAGTCACGAGTGCACGACGCAGTAAATCATCTTGAGAGTCCAAAGTGCAGTTGCGCAAACGGCGACACAGAACCACAGGACCGCTTGACGAGTGCAGCTTTGGTCGCTTGCGCCAAACGACGCATTGCAAACGCTATCGTCAGGCACATGTGACGGGATGTTCTGAGTACCGGGTTTTTTCGCCCGGCCTCAGCCGGGCGAACCCCTACGAGAGCTTATCGTGCGTGCGTTCGTCCGTCCGTCCGTCCGTTCGTTACGCTCTCATATCTCGGCGTCGGTAAGTTGTAGGAAGGCGATCTTGGGCTTTATGGATAGCTCGACTTACTGGTAATGTCGCTAAGAGACTTCGAAATTCAAAAGTTTGAATTGCGCGCGCTACAGTAACCCGAAGGTTCAAACTGAAAACGGCTATTACTCGCTCGTCTTACGTCGTAGAGCGGCGTGCGATAGGTCAACTGAAAGGTCTCGACGCGCGCTTTTACTTGGCATAAAAAACTTTCTTAATTACGCAAACACGCAACACGAAAAGCGACATTCTCGCGTTTTTATCGCAAAAATCGCTCTAACTCGCTCAGCGTGCGTCGTACGGAGACGATCTTGGGTTGGTTGGATAGCTCTCGACTGACTGATCATTTGTTCTTCTATTGGTCGAAACTCAAAAAGTTTGAATTTCGGGAGCTACAGTAACCCAAAGGTTTAAAACGCAAAACTTATCTAACTCGCTCGTCTTCCGTCATAGAGAGACGATCTTGAGTTCATTGAATAGGTTTCGGCACACTGATAATTCCGTTAAGAGAAGTCGAAATTCGAAAGTTTGAACTGCGCGCGCTACAGTAACCCGAAGGTCCAAAACGCAAAACGGCTCTAACACGCTCGTCTTACGTCGTAGAGCGGCGTGCGATAGGTCAACTAAAAGTTCTCGACGTGCTCTTTCACTTGGCGTAAAATTTTGTTAATTACGCAAACACGCACCACGAAAAGCGACATTCTTGCGTTTTTAGCATAGAAATCGCTCTAACTCGCTCAGCGTGCGTCGTAGAGAGACGGTCTTGAGTTGCTGGATAGCTCTTAACTCACTGATCATTTGTTCTTCTATTGGTCAAAACTCATAAGTTTGAATATCGCGATCTACAGTAACCCAAAGGTTCAAACAGCAAATCGGCCCTAACTCGCTCGTCTTTCGATGTAGAGCGGCATTCGTTCGACCGTTTGAAAGCTTACGTTGAGGCAGTTGTTGAACACTCATTCCTAAAAAAATACTTTTGTTTTTTTAAACCCTTGTCTTACGAACAACTTTGTCTGCTAACAAAATTAATCCCGGGCGATTCCAATGTTGCCTTGCAACAGCCGCTCAGAAATGCGTGTGTCTTGCTCAAAAAATTAATCCCGGGCGATTCCAATGTTGCCCTGCAAGAACCCCTCAGAAAGGAGCGTGTCAGAAGTAGCGCATGAATAGTGGACTCCGGGCGGGCGCGCTTCATATCGGAAAGGCTTCGAAATACTTTACAAAAGTATCCACTCTTTTACTCTTCCACTTTAAAACACTCAACAAACCACTCTGTGTTAATAAAACAACTCAACTTTTTTAAAACAGTTTGTTCCGCTTAAGCGCCCCGGGGCGCTTACGTTGAAATGGGTCCTGAGACGACCTAAAGTTGGCGCCATCTAAGCGCCCCGGGGCGCTAAAACGGAAAATGCTCTAAAGTACTGTAGAAGAGTTCTGGTGACTTATTGTGGCGTTCTGCACATTTATATGCTTCTCTAAGTGTCCAACCGACAACTTCCAGCCCCAAAGACGTCACATACAAGCTTATCGGGCAGTTACTTGAACTTCAAAACAAAATGAGACCCTGTAACTCGGCGCGGGCGACCTACACAGCTTCCTCAACCTCTGCCAAACCACATTTATGCGCGATTTGAGCAATTTGCAGCTTCACAGATCAGTAAAACTCGCATAACCATGGTCTGAAATGTGTTGCTATTGTAATATTCCAAGATTTCTCGCGGAATTTACCCGTCAGACCTGCTATTTTACTGACATCACACCGAAAAACTTTGGCACCACGTAAGCGCCCCGGGGCGCTTATGTGGCAGTGAAAACCTCGTAAGCGCCCGGGGCGCTTATGCGGGGGGGGGGGGGGGCGCTTAAGCGGAAAAACCCGGTACGGCACACCACCTATGTATGTAGATGCATCTTTCCTATAATTGAAGCCGAAGCAACTGCTGTGTGGCAACCTGAGACAGTGTCCCTTATTGTAAGTTGTACGGTATGCACTAGGTACATATGAGTACAATTCTTATAATTCTTGCAAAACAATTCTTATTTGCACTGTATTTAGGAATATTAGTGTCACATTTGCACGGGCAGAGCTGATCACTCCGTAGAACTGTTGTGATGCTGCGCGCCAAATTAAATTTCTATGGGTTGTCCAAATTAGACAGCTTCCAGTTCTAGACTTTTGTACGCGATTACTGATCAATAGACCAAACCACGAAGAATGTCATTAAGTCTGTGTAGCGTAGACTTAACAAAATGCCCTCGCACAATGTTGTGATTTATGATGACTTAAGTGGAAGGATGATGAGATGAGCCTGGCAATTCTTCTCCATTAAAATCGCTTGTTAACTGTTCGGAGACGCAAAATGATCCCCACCAGCAGTCAATCTATTATTCATTGCGGATCTTCTCTATCTATATCTCAAGCCGGGCGCACCCACGTGACGTTGTAGAAGCCATCGATTCGGACCTCGGGCTTGTGAAGTGTCCAATTGAACGATCAGGGTTTAAAATTATAAGTAGGCACCCACTTAGACTTCAGTACATTGTGCCCGAGACTACTTGAGTGGCTAGCGCATTGTAGGCATAAGTGTAGCCGCCAACTGGCGGGGGGGGGGGATAGGGTGTCGGGTGGAGGTACAGTTTGCGGCCCCACCCATCGAGAATCGAGATTGGGGAGGGGGGGGGGGGCTCGTCTGGGACCTAAACGATCTGAAAAGTACGCTAAAATGTTTAAAAAGGCGACTAATGCTCAAAAATAGACCAAGTAGCATCAAAAATACTTCATTTTGGTTAAAAACAGCTTAAATATAGCGTCGCAGGTGAAAGTTTCGCTCTTATTAAGTGCCACAGCCAATTTTCTTTATAATTCCAACGGCTAGGTGGGGTGTTTTGTGAAGTAGGGGGGGGGGGAGTGCAAGTACTATACAATAGGGAACCATTTCTCCTCAGGCCAAAGAAAGACCATTGAGAACTTTTGGCCAGTCAAAAATGTTGGTAGACTTTTCCTTTGGACACCTTGTAAGTGCGTGGAGGGGAGATGATCTTGTTGGAGTAACGCTTGTCCGAATCAGGCCAACCGCTCTCCGTTGTCCAGGTGACAAGTGGGTCCGAGCTACGGCAATTCACCTGTTAGGCGGTGATTTTGCTCGTTGCAATGATCGCACACGCCACCACGCCCACACCACACCTATCGCATCGCACTATACAGTAGCCTACCGTAAATAAGCTGAGTTCAAGCGTTCTCCCTCCTCTTCCACTAACTAGTACATCCTAGTTTAGAAATCTAGTGGCGGTAGGTAGTATTTAAAATACAAGGGCTTATGTAGTATACTGCATTAATACTGTGTACAGTTGCTGTTTGAAAGAGCCCTCCAATTCATAAGCCCTCTCCTCTTAAAAATTACCCTCACCAT
>JASAMZ010004025.1:10000-25083 GCA_030248115.1 Linhomoeus sp. GSCO2_2 | reverse complement strand
CTCTTTCTATCAGCAGCCGATTCATTTCCATCCGATTCCAAAGTCTCACTGTTGTTGTCAGTCTGTTGCTCAGTCTGGTCCACTTCCATGGAATTCTCATTGACTTTCTTCAGCAGTATCAGCACTATGCCTCTCAGCGGGCAGTTCTCTCCCTCTTCAGAATTCGCGAGCAACTCACAGCACTCTTGCAGACTTCTTTTGAAAGGCGCTTCATCTCTCATGTCATTCAGAATGTAGCATTCTCCCTCTTTCACTTCGGCCACTGTCACAAAGTGATTGCTGTGTTCTCTGATCAAGCCGACCGGTCTGAACGTGCTATTCCCAAGTCTCACCATCTCTGGCACCTTCAAATTCTTCACGTGGTTGCCAATCATGTTGGTCTCCAAGAAGAGGTAGTTTCCACTGTCGATCGATTTCACTTGTTTGTACTCGGTGCACGTCTCACATCTTTCCTGCGCAAACTGCATAAAGCTGTCGTTCACATAGTCTTGCAACTGTTTCGAACCGTCACTGTCCTCGTCTGCAGTATTCACCATCAGCTTACCAATGGTCTGTTCAGTTTCATGGCCATTCTGACACTGGGTCGAGATCTTCAAGCCGAGCAATTCTTTCTCATAGTCACTGGTCATCAAGGCGTCGGGCAGCGAGTTCACAGTGGCCAATAGCGTTCCCTTTCTTTTCTCGGGTCCTCCAAAGTCGTCAGGGTACAATTCAAAGGCCTTGTCCCAGGTGCCATCAATGAAATAGCTGACGTTCAGTCTCGCTCCCATTCTGAGTCTCTCAATCTGCCGCTCAGTCATACCTTTCTTGATCTTGGCAGTCAACGCCTCAGTCACGCGCTTTCGTCCACCGAAGTTCTGCTTCAGAGTGTCCATGAACTCACCAGTCTGCTTGCTGTAGTCGACTTCAGCCATGACAGTCATCGTCATCAGATCCACGAAAGAGTCGATCGCGCACGAATTCATGTTGTTGCGAGCGTCCTTTCCCATCGTGTTCAGCGTCTCTTCAATGGTACTCTTCTTCTCAAATCGGTTCTGGTTAATCGACCAAGTCGGAAGGAAGCTCTTGGACTGCACGTCGCCATTCTGATTCGACTGAGTGATTTCCACACCTCTGGCAAACACGTTCACGCACGAGAAGGTCTCACCAAGGTCAATCGATCGTCTAGCCATCTTTATTCTCTCACAAAGGCTACAGCTGCAATCACAGTGCGTCAGTGCTTCTCAAATGCGTCTCTTTCAGAATTCGTGCTAGCAGCAGCGTCAGTGCAGTGCGTCACCCTTTCAGTGGGTTGCGTTCCAATTCTTTGGTATCTCTTTCTGTTCTGAGGTTTGTCTGTCAGTTCCAAAGCAAGTCTGCCAGCAGCCGATGAGCCCAAGGACATCTGAATGGAGAGGAAATCGAAGTTTGTTTAGTGCACGCATAACAATGATCAACATCCTTAATAACCAACCCAATCGCAAGTATGTACCTATCTCAGTCCTGCCATGGTATGCCCACATTGGCACCCAACGCACCCAGAAGCAGTTTATGACCAGTGCCACGTGTACTACGAGCAGCAGTATCAAAGCAGCAACAGGTCGCCGCAACCAGGGAGTCAGATGCCGTGAGCACACCCTATGCGTTCATCGCGTATTGTGGCCTTGCAGGGGCACGATTCGAGCACGACCGTGAGTACGCATAACGCACCGGGCCCCCCACAAGGCCGAGGCATTCCCAAGCAACCACAATGCGAATTGGCTACACTACACCCCAAAAGCAGTAGAGCTGGACTCCCCTAGCTGGGGATGTAACAACTCCGCCACTGAGAGTGCAGCACAGCCAAACACCCAGCAACGCCCCACAAGTCCCACGTGTACAGGACGTCCCTGCATCAAAGTGGATAACGAGCGAGACTGCCCCTGAGTGGCCAAGTGATGCGAGGTGCAGTACCCCAGTAACCTTCCATCTCTGAGTGACTGCACATACACAGACTCTCCTACAGAGAATATGTGCATACACAGTGTCAAGATGGAAAGCTACAGCAGTCTCCGATCACCTCCCTCCACTAGCGCACTTGCTTCCCTTGTTTGAAGGGCGCGGTCAGCACAACAGCTGCGATCATGCTTTCTTCATCTCAAGAGAAAGCGTGTAACTATGCAGCTCATGTCATTGTCTTTGAAGCTTTCATATTGTTACAAATTGTATAGTATGAAAGCTTGACAATGACGAATGATTGTGCTGACCCAGCAAATGTCGTTAAAAGAGAGGGTTCAAGAGATCTGCTGGGCGGACAGAGCAAGAGCTTGAGACGAAGCCATTATGTGCACCCACGTGCCAGACGCCTGACACGCGGAAGGGTCTCCCTGGTTTTCATCGAGCTTTTGCCTGCATTTAGATATTATTTTAGCGAAATTACAATTAGTTCAAGCCAATATGAAAGCGCCGAAATGGCGCGCAATTTAAAATTATCTTTAAAATACAAGCAGGCGACGCTGCGATGAACGACCACAGTCCCTGGCTTCGACGGCGGACGAACCGTAAAGCTCCAGCTCTGCCCTCTTACCTACGTGAATCTTGGGTTGCTGGCCCTCGTACCGCGTCGGCACGGTGTACTCCAAGCAACCCTCTGAATTGCGGGCTTCTAGGTGGCAAAGCTAACACCCCTTCATGGCTGTGTTAGGGTCCACCTTGTGATTGCGTTCCTACGATAGCCCAAGCCAGGAGACGCAAGGAGTAACTTATAATCTCCAGTGAGGCCCAAAAAATCCAAGATAAATGATTGTTTTATTAAAACGTAGTTAATTTATTGCTTTTAGTGGCAACCAAACACTTGCAATTTACTAATTTTGGCTTCCAATTTGTGGGCCTCACATTGCGTCTCACAACTTGAGCTACATTGCCATGTCTACTCAGTCTAAGATTCAAACGTCATTCATTCATTGTGCGTCATTCAGCTGCGTCTAGCGGCCAAACTGTCAGTCCTCAAAGAGCTCATGTCTTGCGTCCGCCCTACTCCCTGCTCTCACGCGCGCTGTAAAATACTTATATTTTGACCCTACTCTGTGGCGATTGGGTCGGTTTTCAACGTTACACAACCGAAAACCCACAATTTACGCGTGAAAACTGCGTTTTTCTACAACAAAACGCAGTATTTCCCGCGAAAATTGGAATTTCCGATTGCGGCACTATTTAGGCACTAAAGCGTTGTGTATTGCATCGTCTCCTCACCAAACGACAGCGGCGAGGACTGCTCGACCGGCCAACGGAACGAAAGGACACTACGAACTAACGACTTTCTACGTACGCTTTCGAAAATCAACGAGCGGTGAGCGAAAGTGAGGCTAGCGGCTGCAAGGAGGCAGCGCGAAGGGGAGTGCGTACGTGCGTGCGTTTGTACGTCCACGCTGTAGCGAGTAGAGAACACAGCGTATAGAGAAGACAGGCCGCGCGCGCTGACGGCCGACGCACGCGACTACCCTCCCCCCACCCCCTTGCCGGCCAAGCACTCTACGCCCCCCCTCCCCCCTTTTCGAAACGCGTGCCACGTGCAGGCGACTAAGTCTTGGGCTTAGGGCGTACTATGTGACGTTCTTCTTCTTGCTTTGACTGCGACAATTTGCGACACTGCAAGTGAATTATGCAGAAGTGTCGGAAACGCGAAATTGAAGATGCATAGGGAGAACACAGTCGTCCAACCCAATTACACCTACCTATTCACAAGACATCGCAGTATGTCGTAGTTCGCGAAACATAGAAATCTCAAATAACGCAAGAGTATGAAGCAAAGAAGAGTGTAGTGAAGGTTCGAAGTCCTTGTGTGGAAATTGTCGAAATTGTCGACTTTACAGGCACTACAGTAAGACGAGCGGTTCGAAGTCCGTGTGTGGAAATTGTGGGATATTGTCGTCTTTACGTGCAAAGACAGTGAAACAGCACGTCGTACCCCTTTCAACGATTTATCAAGTCGCTCGATGCTATGCAAACAAAGAACAGACAACAAATACTACAGTAAGACAAGCGGTTCGATGTCGTTGTGTGGAAATTGTGGAAATTGTCTACTTTACAGGCACGCGTCCAGATTTCCAGCGGAATTTGCCAGACAGTAAAAGAGCACGCCATGCCCCTTTCGACGTCGAACTTTGTCGAACGTCGTTCTGTGCGGCAAGAGTTGCGTCAGTTAGAGCCGATTTCCATGTTGCGCGTTTCACTAATTGACAAATGAATTTCACAAATTGACAAAGACCGATAGGCAAGCAAACCATCAGCACGTCGAGCACTATCAAAACAGTCCCAGAACGTGTCATTACAACGCAACACGAGCAAGTTAGACTCGTTTTGCGAGTTCGAACTTTTGCGTTATTGTAACTGGCGAAATTCAAACTTTTGAATTTTGACCACTGCGAAGACAAAATGATCAGTGAGTCAAGAGCTATTCAATGAACTAGAGATCGTCTCTCTACGATTCAAGGTACGCGAGTTAGAGCGATTTTAGCGTCATAATGTCGAGAATGGCGTTTTCGGTGGTGCGTGTTTGCGTAATTGACAGAACTTTTGAGTCGCATAAAAGAACGCGTCCAGAGCTTTCACCTGACGTGTCGATTGCCGCTCTACAACGTAACACGAGCGAGCTATGGTCGTTTTGCATTTTGACTTTCGGGTTACTGTAGCGCGCGCAATTCAAACTTTTGAATTTCGAAACCTCTTAGCTGAATGATCAGTGAGTCGAGACCTATCCGTAGAGCCCAAGATCGTCTCTCTATGACTTTCCAACGCCGAGATCTGAGAGCGTTATGTACGAACGGATGCACGCACGCACGCACGCACGTACGCACGCCGAGCTCTCGTAGGGTGTCGCCAGGCAGAGGCCGGGCGAAAGGGGGGGGGGGGGGGTGGGTTGTTGTGGGGTTGTGGTGGGGGGGGGGTGTTGGTGTGTGGTTTTTTGGGGTTTGGTGTGTTTTTTGGTTTGGGGGGTTTTTTTTTTTTGTTTTTTGTGGTGGTGGGGGGGGGGGGGTGTGGGGGGGGGGGGTTTGTGGTTTGGGGGTTGGGGTGGGGGGTCGGCGGGGTGGGGGGGGGGGTGGTGGGGGCTTCGGTGCCTGAGTGGAGGCGTGTGCGAGAACTGCTCCTGCGTCTGCCCCGCCGGTTTCTTCGGAGTGGACTGCTCCATTCGTGAGTTTTTTGTGCGAGAGCGGCTGGCCGTTGCTCAATTCCGGTAGAAGGCGTGCCAACAAGCAGCCAGAGTTTGGGCCACACTTAGCAATGTCATTGTGTCGTACGCGACCACCCAGATATTCTCATTGCAAAATAAATTAAATTAAAAAATAAAATTGCAGACTGGTTGGTTGCAGACTGCCGCCAGTCGTCAGCGGCTGGAGCGAGTGCAGCGCCACTTGCAGCGGCGGCTTCAGTCGTCGCGTTCTCGGCTCATATTCCGCTGCAGCTGGCGTCTGCCAGGAACGATTCGAGCACCGGGCCTGCCACCGTACGCCATGCACTGCCACCTTCAAATGTGCGGTTTTGTACCAAGGGAGACCGTAAAATCTGAAACTAATTCCAGTTTCACTTTCAATTGAATACATATACTGAAACCTTTAGTGAAACTAGAGTGGCCAAATACAGTGAAACTGAAACTGAAGCTCCGCCAACGGTTTCAGTATTAACACAGTTGTGAAATAGTTTCTCACTCAAGCTTGTTGAGTGTCAATTTCTATAATTGATGCGTATCAATGCTCATCAGAGTTTAATTTGGCGTATTGCTTGTTGATGATGAGGAAATAGCTCGAAATGTGGCCTATTAATCAACAGCCCTGCAACATGTATTGGCAAAATTGCATGTACGCTCCACATCCACGAGCAATGCAATTCTGAAACTCAGTTTCAATAACCGCAATATAAACTCAAAAGAACTTTATACTGTATTGTGCCCGATTTCACAAAATGGGAACAATGTGTGAATATTGCAGTCGATGACGAGAAAGAAGAGGGCGCTTGCACCGCCGTAGAAGGCACATACACCTTCTCTCACTGCTATTATGTTGTGGCGGCGAGTTCAAAGGAGGCGGTGGCTCCCAATTGCGCCAGTCGACGGGGAATACCGTGGCCGTACAAAGGGGAACCTGCTAGGGCGGTAGACGGCGCTTGTCAGCAGCAAACTTGCACTGTCCATTTATGTTCCCCATCAAATCCATTGCTGCGACCTTCGCATTAGTACATTTCAATGTGTTTGCAGCAAATGCACAGTTCTCTGCACCTCGCGGTTGCAATTAACGAGCAAGCTACTGCGTACTTAAAGTCTGTCCAAATATGGTTTGCACTGGAGGTTTTTCTTATAGATCCCTGGTCTCATTTGAGTGAATCTGGTCGTGTCATACATCAATGTGTAGAGTGGGCGGAGCTGCGTCGGGTCGTGTAAAAAATTCGCGATTTACGCAACACGCACAGAATTAGACGCGCATAGAAAAAAATCGACTTTTTTGTTACGCGAGCGATTTTTTTTGGTTTTTGTTGCAAAATGTACCCCAACATGTCCTTACAAAAGCTGCAAAGTTTGGTCGCTCTAACTTGCCCAGCAAAAAAGTTACAGCCATTCCCGCAACCTCTGTTTTTCAAAATCCTTAACAAATTTTGAAAAGGGCCGAAATTTTTGCGCACTTTTGAATAACTCTCTAGTACTTTGATCAAATTGGATGAAATTTGCAGCAGTTAGAGTAGACACATATGCACACAAAATGCAACCATAACAGCCACCCTTGATTGCCGCTCCCGCGAGCTAGCAATCGATTCAGTTCCTCACCACTTCTCAGCACGAACAACTTTTGCAGAATTGCTAAATATTGGTACAGATTTCGAGTCGACGTAACCACAGCGAAAATGTAGCTGACGTTAAGGCGCATCGATTGGTATGTCGTACTGTTGTGTGGAGCGTCCCTGGTGGTAGAAATTTTGTCTTAAAACACAGATGGGGATTGTGCCGCGGGCGATGATAAATCGCAGAATATAATTGGTCTGTTACTCTGGGTATAGAGCAGTCAGCCGGCTGTCACTGTGTGTCTGCAAGGCTAACATACACACAAATCGAACCGCACTAAGAATGAGCACCGCGCTTGAGAAGCAGTGAAGAGTGCAACGCTAATGCAAAAATTTCAAAATTTTGCACTTGTTGATTAATAGCTCGCGGAAGCAGCCATCAAGGGCGGCTGTTATGGCTGCATTTTGTGTGCACATGTGTCTACTATAACTCCTACAAATTTCATCCGATTTGGTCTAAGTACTAGAGAGTTATTCAGAAGTGCGCAAAAATTTCGGCCCTTTTTTCGCCGCGCCTCAGCGCGGCGAGGTGAAAATGTTGCAGTCAGTAGCCGTCTTCAGGCGATTGCCGTCTAGACGGCTATCGCCTGGTCGATCAGGCCGCGGCCGTCTTCTCGGGGAAAAGACGGCCATCGCCTGGTGCGTCAGGCGATGGCCGTCTTCTGCTCGAAAAGACGGCTATCGCCTGATGGACCAGTCAACAGCCGTCTTCAAAATGAAAGCTGTCGCCAGCGCTAGCAGGGAAGGGGCACAGCCGGCCTGAGCAGGAGGTGAAGTAAATGGAGGAGTGTTTATTCCACTTACAGTTTGCACTAAAACTCGGCCGGCGTCGCGCCTGGCGGGTCTCAGCTGAGGCTTAGCGCGACCACCAACTTCAGAGCGCGCTCCGCGCGCCCTGAAATCGGTCACCGGTCGCGTTAAGCCTAAGCTTCGACCCGCCAGACTGCGACGCCGACTGACTCTTGTGAACTGTGGGCGCAGGGCGAGCCTAAGCATAGCCTGAACTGGAAGGATACACTGTGTCCAAAACTAATACAGAGAAAGAAAAGACGGCCATCGCCTGACGCATCAGGCGATTGCCGTCTAGACGGCCGCGGCCTGACGCATCAGGCGATTGCCGTCTAGACGGCCGCGGCCTGATCGACCAGGCGACAGCCGTCTAGACGGCTATCGCCTGAAGACGGCCATCGCCTGTGACATATATATACGGATGACAATGTCTGTGTGTCCGTCCGTCCGTGGCACCGAAGTAAAATATGTGACATATGTAGTCAAGTAGAGTCGATGTCGCTGAGTACGGATCCGATGTCCGTTTCTGTTGCTAATTTCGCATTTTCGAGATATTCGCAATTAAAATTCGAAAATGTCGAAAATAGACTTGTTTGTCTGACGCGCTAGCCGCGAAATTTCTTCAGAAATGGAAGGAGCATGGACCGCGGATAATTTGTAACACAAAAGATATTTTTTGCAAATGTGAAATTTAATAGAAATACGCGATTATTTGTCAAAATTGCACAAATTGACTAAAATACAACGTCATTTATTGACGAATGTGAATGCAGAAATGGAAAGGTCGTATGCCAATAAGGATTTGTGACATAGTTTTGCAGTTTTTAAAAATTGCAATTTCGAGATATTTTTATTCAAAATATGAAAATGTCGAAAATCGACTTTTTCACCTGATGATATAGCGGCGAAATTTCTTCAGAAATGGAAAGAGTATAGACTGCGGATAATTTGTAGCGCAAGAGAAATTTTTTGCAAATATGGAATTTAATAGAAATACGTGATTATTTTTCAAAATTCCATAAATCAACAAAATAGAGCGTCGTTTTTTGACGAATTTGAACGCAGAATTGGTAAGGCCGTATGCCAATAAGAATTTGTGACATAGTTTCACAGTTTTTAAAAATTGCAATTTCGAGATATTTTCAATCAAAATATTCAAATGTCGAAATCGACTTTTTCACCTGATGATATAGCGGCGAAATTTCTTCAGGAATGGAAAGAGTATAGACTGCGGATAATTTGTAACGCAAGAGAAATTCTTTGCAAATGTGGAATTTAATAGAAATACGTGATTATTTTACGAAATTCCATAAATCAACAAAATAGAACGTCGTTTATTTGACGAAGTTGAACGCAGAAATGGTAAGGCCGTATGCCAATAAGAATTTGTGACATAGTTTTACAGTTTTAATAAATTCCAATTTCGAGATATTTAGAATTAAAATTAAAAAAACGTTAAAATCGAAATTTTCGTCTGATGGCCAGAACATCTGTTTATTGATGAATGTGCACTCGGAAACAGAAATGGGTACGCTGAAAACAGGAATTCTCTCGCACCAAACTTTTGGCAAGTTTTTTGTTGGATGTGACGTTTCCACACAGGTAGGAAACATCAGATAAACGGCGTCGTATCATGCCGATAACGTATAGCGAACGCGGCGATATCACTGAGCTTCAGATCAGCTGTACAGACAAGCGTATCGTGGGGGTAGGTGCACTTGGCATTAAGGTACACATTCTCAAGACACTTTCTCCAGATGCGGCTAACGATGTGTACAAAGTTCACTATACTGTTCACCAAAATTTGACAGACACAAAGTATAGGTTGAACTTTTTACACACACAGCTTGTTTCGCCCGGCCTCAGCCGGGCGAACCCCTACGAGAGCTTTTCGTGCGTGCGTGCGTGCGTGCGTGCGTCCGTTCGTTCGTTCGTTCGGAACGCTCTCATATCTCGGCGTTGGTAAGTCGTAGGAAGGCGATCTTGGGCTTTATGGATAGCTCTCGACTTACTGGTAATGTCGCTAAGAGACTTCGAAATTCAAAAGTTTGAATTGCGCGCGCTACAGTACCCCGAAGGTTCAAACTGAAAACGGCTCTAACTCACTCGTCTTACGTCGTAGAGCGGCGCGCGATAGCTCAACTAAAAGGTCTCGACGTGCGCTTTCGTTTGGCGTTAAAACTTTTGTTAATTACGCAAACACGCAACACGAAAAGCGACATTCTCGCGTTTTTAACGCAGAAATCGCTCTAACTCGCTCAGCGTGCGTCATACGGAGACGATCTTGGGTTGGTTGGATAGCTCTCGACTCACTGATCATTTGTTCTTCTATTGGTCGAAACTCAAAAGTTTGAATTTCGGAAGCTACAGTAACCCAAAGGTTTAAAACGCAAAACTTATCTAACTCGCTCGTCTTCCGTCATAGAGAGACGATCTTGAGTTCCTTGAATAGGTTTCGGTACACTGATAATTCCGTTAAGAGAAGCCTAATTTCAAAAGTTTGAATTGCGCGCGCTACAGTAGCCCGAAGGTCCAAAACGCAAAACGGATCTAATACGCTCGTCTTACGTCGTAGAGCGGCGTGCGATAGGTCAACTAAAAGGTCTCGACGTGCTCCTTCACTTGGCGTAAAAATTTTGTTAATTACGCAAACGCGCACCACGAAAAGCGACATTCTCGCGTTTTTAGCATAGAAATCGCTCTAACTCGCTCAGCGTGCGTCGTAGAGAGACGATCTTGAGTTGCTGGATAGCTCTTGACTCACTGATCATTTGTTCTCCGATTGGTCGAAACTCAAAAGTTTGAATATCGCAAGCTACAGTAACCCAAAGGTTCAAACAGCAAATGGGCCCTAACTTGCTCGTTGAAAGAGCGGCAGAGCGGCATTCGTTCGACCGTTTGAAAGCTTACGTGGATGCAGTTGTTGAACGGTCATTCCTAAAGAAAAACTTTTGTTTTTTTAAACCCTTGTCTTACGAACAACTTTGTCTGCTAACAAAATTAATCCCGGGCGATCCCAATGTTGCCTTGCAACAACCGCTCAGAAATGCATGTGTCTTGCTCAAAAAATTAATCCCGGGCGATTCCAATGTTGCCCTGCAAGAACCGCTCAGAAAGCAGCGTGTCAGAAGTAGCGCATGAATAGTGGACTCCGGGTGGGCGCGCGTCATATCGGAAAGGCTTCGAAATACTTTACAAAAGTATCCACTCTTTTACTCTTCCACTTTAAAACACTCACAAACCACTCTGTATTAATAAAACAACTCAACTTTTTTAAAACAGCTTGTTAGAATTTGTTAAGGATTTTAAAAAATAGGGGTTGCGGGAATGACTGTAACTTTTTTGCTGGGCAAGCTAGAACGGCGAAACTTTGCAGCTTTTGTAAGGACATGTTGAAGTACATTTTGCAACAAAAACGAAAAAGATCGCTCGCGTAACAAAAAAGTCGATTTTTTTCTATGCGCGTCTAATTCTGTGCGTGTTGCGTAAATAGCGAATTTTTTACACGACCCGACGCAGCTCCGCCCACTCTACACATTGATGTATGACACGACCAGATTCAATCAAATGAGACCAGGGATCTATATGAAAAACCTCCAGTGCAAACCATATTTGGACAGACTTTAGTATCGAGCAAGAAGCAACGCACAAGCAGGCAGCAGACAAGTGAACTCTAAGTTGTGCCATTCGCTTTGCGACATCGTCACCGGATCAAGTAACAACACACAATAGCAATAACAAACGACGAACAATGACAACTCATTTCAAATGTCCGTGCTACCGCCCTCAAGGATCTACGACACAGGAAGAACATTGGAAACTGTCGCCTCGTTTCTTTTGGATATGGTGATTACTGATTACAACCCTATGCACAGGGTGTCCCAGCTATCTATCCGTTGTTTCATTCGATAATAACTTCCGCATTTTCAAACGAAATTCGACGAAATTTGCACACGATATAAACACATCTAAGGAATTTTTGTGGACAAATTTTGAGCTTGCTCCGACCAAAATTGCCTGAATGATAAGGGTTTGCTAATGATTGGTTAGTTTTGTACGTGCCTGTAGTGAGAATACCAACTTTGCAGCCGCCGTTCTCAAGCTTTGCACCACATATTAGGCCCAACGGTGGGCGTGACGTACTGCAGGGTGTGCCTGACAAACTGCAAAATCTTCAGCCAATTTGGTGCAGCAAATGGGAAATGGCGCCACTTCGCGCAACATCGTGCCGGAACTCACTGCGCCCTGCAGGGGAAAGTGGCTCCCATTTCTGACATTACATTGCGCAAAGCAGCGCCATTTGCTGTTCATTCGATAAAATTGTCTATAATTTTTGTAGATTCTGAGAAACATCCTGCAGTATGTTATGCCAAAGTTTGGGGCTGATACAAGGTTGGTATTCTCAGTTCCATTTACGCGCACGTACAAAATTGACCAATCATCAACAAACCCTTGCCATTCAGGCAATTTTGGTCGGAGCAAGCTCAAACTTTGTCCACAAAAATTTCTTAGATGTGTTTACATCGTGTGCAAATTTCGTTGAACTTCGTCAGAAAATGCAGAAGTTATTAACGATTGAAACCCCGGATAGATAGCTGGGACACCCTGTAATGATAGTTTGAAATGATGTTTAATCAGACAATCGCCTTCTTCTTTCAGTACAACGACACTGAAATCCTATTATCCGTTAGAAGAAACAAAGACAATGGGCGCTATGTGTGGACCGCCGATTTCACAAATGGGGAGTTCCCTATATTTCTTGACATGATGGACGTAGACCCGATTAAGGAATGCGTGTTCGTGAAAGTGGAAAGCACCAATGGAAAAGAAAAGATAAGACGACCCATTCTTGCTGGCGTCCGGGCATTGCGCTGACGCTTCGCGAGCGCTCTGCATGATTCGTGAGTGTAACCTGCGATATCCAACAACTGTACATACCCTAGTTTGCAACAACATCTTTTCATGGTGGCCAATAGAAACTCAAATAAGTTTCGGTTTTGTCTTCAGATACAACTATGATGCTGACCGAGTTTCAGTTTCAGTGTCCAGAACGTTGCAAAGAATTTCCTGAAACCGTGCTTGGTTCAATTAACCGTGGAATCATGTTAATGTTAACGATTTCGTGGTAGCATACCTAAGTAATTGGGTATATGAGACCCGCATAAACAAATTTCTGAAAATTTTTATAAAATTCTCTATGGATCTTGATGTTCCGCTTCGAATAACTGAAGCTAAACTCCGAGTTGCCGTTTCAGTCTAAGTTTCCATAACGGTTTCAATTCGGTGTCAGTTAGTTAACCGATTGTTACTGAACCTAGATTAGGTTTCCATTGCTACACTAGATTGAGTTTCTATTGGCCACCCTTCGCCCCCTTCAAAACTTCAGGATTCCCACACGTGGCCCACAAAGCGTTGCCGAACGTTGAACTAGTCATTGAGAATGCCGCAGAGAAAGGAGTTTTCCGCAAGATTGTCTCTGAAGCTGTATTCGACCCGCGAAAATGCTCTTTCGAGTGCTTGAGGGAGCGAGGATGTACCGGATACAACCTGGACACCACCAGTGGAAAATGCGAGCTCTTGGGAGTGAGAATTGCCTTGACTTGGCCATTTCAAAGGGAAGTCACTGACATTAGTTGTAAGCTTCAGGTCAACTTCAAGCAGCCTTCACAAGTGTCTCACAAAGGAGCCAGCGATGCGTATTTCACAGGTCGGGAGCCGCTGTACACTCGCAAAGAAATGGAGCATCCTACCAAAGACAGTGGCACTTACGCTCATTTCCATTGAAGTTAACAACGGAAGAATGGTTAGTGCAAGTTTGAGCGATACCAGAAAGTCCTACATATTTGGGTTCGTTCGGTTAAACAAGCCCGGGAGTTTCATTAATTAAGCGGCACTACCTATATGTTTGACGGCAACTTAGTCGACCGTTTGGGTGAACTGATCAGGTTAGATGCCAGTTCGGGAAGCAAACGTTTCAACGCCTAGTGTCAGAATTCGCAACAAGACAAACGGCAGAATGCCAAGGCACGCATTCACTCATCGTTAGTTCTGTAGCTACACAAGTCTATCCGGATGGGATGCGCGACTCCCCAAATCGAACAACATGTTACCTAACCTACTGTAGTCCTCTTAGACACGACAACTTTGACACATGCAAAGTTGCAGTACCACTCAATAATCACTCCATAAACTTCTGGGCCTCTTCCTCGGGCAAACCCACTTCCATAGCCACCTCTTTCAGCCTCTCTCCATCCACAGTTTCAGTGGTCTTCGCTTGATCTGTCTTCACCCTACTGTAGACGGTGCCCTTTTGAGAATCCACCTTTAGGCGCTCCACAGCCGCTGGAATGAATTCTGACGCTGGATTCAGACCGCAAATGGGAAGAACCCTAGACATCGTCTCTTCCGGGTTCCCGACGATGTCTTGGTAAAGAACTGGCTTCATGGCAAAGAGATGCTTGTAGCGGAGGTAGAGAGCGTAGTTGAAAAGGTAGTGGACTTGTGACAGCTCGGCCATATTGGCGGACTGAAACGTGCACAGGAGGTGAAGTACTTAGATACCCAGCCTAGTGGGGTGGGGGGGGGGGGGGGGTGTCTTCAAACTTCACGCAAGACCCACTTTGAACTGCAGAATGTGCCGTTCGTATTGCCTGGTGGCGACCAGCCAGCCGATTAGCCTGGGGCACAGTCTTCTCCACCTAATAAGATCCCAATACAGCTCTTCGTCGATCAGTAGCATTCTCTCGACCTCAAAAGAAGTGCGGCATTTTAGCCTAATTGGTGTATTTTCCCAACTAATTGATGATGGACGGACAGGACAGTCCCGAAATGAAATGTACGGGGCCTCCCAAAATTTGGCGTGGTGACATTTCCGCGTAAAACGTACGCAAACTACAAAGCTGCGCTCTTGGCACGGATCTTACATCACGGAATGATGTGAGACAAGCCGCCTCCAAACTGTGGAAGTTTTGCGGTGTGAAGCTCGTTGCGGCTGTTATTTGGGGGGGGGGGGGTCCATTAATTCATAATTCACTCACCGCTTTCCTTCCTCCCTTCACGCGGAAGTTGAATAGGAAATTGACGTCCTCTCCTATTGCCTCTTTGACGTTCGGCACCAGCTGCATGAAGGCCGAGTGGGTCTTGATCACCAGTCTTTGACCGTCTTTCAAGTGGCGATTCATGAATACCAGTGTGGCCCCAATTATTCGATTGATTAGTTGCGGATCACTGTTGTCTGTAGACCACCATTTTCTGTCTAGTCCAGTGGCTATGCTTGACAGACTCGGTGGCTCTGAGAGACACACAGTGTGGCCATCGTGATGGAGCATCCTTGCGAGCAGTGTGGAGCCGCTCCTTGGAGTCATGAAGACTAGGGTGATGGGGTTGGTGTTCCACTTGGAGTTCGCTGAATGGGCTTGAATAGAATTCGGTGAAGGACATGACGACGACGACGACGACATCGATCGACGACGACGACGACGACGACGACGACGACGACGACGGCGGCG
>JASAMZ010004025.1:0-7500 GCA_030248115.1 Linhomoeus sp. GSCO2_2 | reverse complement strand
ACCACTGAAGCCTCATACTGTCCCACTCACTGCAACACGTGACATCATGGAGTCATTCAGTCCACTGTCACACACCACTGAAGCCCCACAATCCCCCATTCTCTCACCCTGGTCGAGTACTCGCGCATGGTCTGAATCATGTAGGGCATGGCCTTGTCCATGATGTCGTGCTTCCAAGCGAGCTCCATAATGACGTCGGGTCTCAGGAGGTCGTAGCACTGGTAGAGGGAGGCGGCGAAGCAGTCGAACAGGCGCTGCTCCAGGAAGAAGGACATCAGCTCCTCGGCTATCTCCGAGTTGCGCGACTCCGCCGCGTACTCCATCGCGTCCTGTGGATGGGATGGAAGGGGGGTGGGGAGAGTGGAGGGAGGGAGGGAGAGATGAGAGAGAGGAAGGAAGGAGGGAGGGAGGGTTCGCTCCATTCGCTCTGCGATTGGATTGCGGTACTTTGCACTGTGTTGGCTTGTTCAGAAGAGAACTTTGAGCTTGAACTCTAACGGAGGGAGGGAGGGAGGGAGGGAGGGAGGGAGGGAGGGAGGGAGGGAGGGAGGGAGGGAGGGAGGGAGGGAGGGAGGGAGGGAGGGAGGGAGGGAGGGAGGGAGGGAGGGAGGGAGGGAGGGAGGGAGGGAGGGAGGGAGGGAGGGAGGGAGGGAGGGAGGGAGGGAGGGAGGGAGGGAGGGAGGGAAGGGAGGGGGGAGGTGTGGTGTGGAGGGAGAGGCAATCCATCCAGAGGTCACACTTCAACAATGACATTCCCCCAACCTTGTACAACTTGTCCTTCTTGCAGAGTTCCACAGACTGCTTCCAGCGGTTGTTGCCCTTGTAGAGGTAGGCGCTGATGCGGCGGAACTCCACCAGCTCGTGGCGCTCCAACTGCTGCGCCAGCTGGATGTTGTCGAAGTTGTCGAAGGCGTCGATCGACGCGCGCACGCCCTGTAGAGATTGAAAATATGTGATCGTTATAGTGCCATGGATAAGTGAATCCATTGTGATTAGCGACGGCTATG
Organism: Linhomoeus sp. GSCO2_2; assembly: GCA_030248115.1. Classification (NCBI taxonomy): domain Eukaryota; kingdom Metazoa; phylum Nematoda; class Chromadorea; order Monhysterida; family Linhomoeidae; genus Linhomoeus; species Linhomoeus sp. GSCO2_2. The sequence continues at coordinate 6,493 of JASAMZ010004025.1, read as the reverse complement.
CGTGCTCTAGCATCAGTATCTCTTCAGTAGTAAGAGCCGCGCACCCGTTCCCTTCAGTTATCCAATCAAAGTGATTAATTAGGCCAAGGCCAACTGATCCAGTTGTCTCAGCGATCGATCGATTGGATTGATCCATTGATCCATCCTGATCAATTGACCATCCATCAATCATCCATGGATCGATCAATTGTCAAGCAATCGATGCCAGCTGCAGCCCGGCATTCGCGCATGTCGCTACCCAAATATAAATTCAAATCTCTGATCCAATTTCCAACCTGGTAGTCCTCCTCCTCGATCAGCAGTCCATTCAGGGCCTCGTTGATGGCCTTGTTGTTCAGGTTCTGGACGGCGCGCAGGTAGGGCTTCACTAGCGACAGGTGGCCGGCTGAAATTGCCACAAAAACTCGCCAAAATCCACCAAAATTCGCACAAAATCCATCACCAACCCTTGGTGAAGAAGTTGACGGTGCGGGTGTGGTCGAGTCTGGGCGCGAGCACTAATAACAGGTCGTTCAGCAGCGTGTTCTTGTAGTCCAGGTAGAACTGCATGGCCTTGTAGTAGAGCTCGATGTTGGCCACCTGCAACAACAGAGAGGGTGCTACAAATTTGGTGGTGGCACCACTGGAGTCGCGCACATGAAGTGGCAGCTCAACTGAAGTGATTTTGATAGAAATGCCTAAACGAAAGCGTGACCAGTGAAATCGCGGAACCGCTGATGTGACAACAACTCTGCTCTGACAACTGAGAAGCATGAGGTAAAGTGATCAGTGAAACTGACAACCAAACCGATTAACGAAGTGAAACGACAAAATGAAACAATGTCATCTGACGCTGTTACTGAAATTTGACAACAGTAGCCACTGAAACTGACAACTGAAGAGGTCACTCAAATCTGACAACTGAAGTGGGCATTTACATCTGACATCTGACAACTGAAGTGGACACTGACATCTGACAACTGAAATGGGCACTGACAGCTGACAGCTGAAGTGGGTACTGACATCTGACAACAGTAGCGTTCACTGAACCCAATCCAACTGAAAACCTCTGGCAGAACCACTGAATACCCATACCTTGGTGATGCACTCCTTGAAGTGCTGCTCCCTCCAGGCCTGCGTGGGATGCAGCATCATGGTCTGCACGGCGTTGTCGTACTCCTCGTACTTGTCGTACAGGAACACTAGCTCCGCCCACAGATGGGCCTGCTCCGCCGCCCGCAGCACCTGGGAAAGAAATAAGGGTTGCAGATGTGTCTAATTGTCAGGCGATGAGGCGACCTACCCACTCCTTCCATCCCTCCTAGACCATAGCTCCAGCTCCCTCCCCCCCCCCCCACCTCCCTCCCAGTCTCTCCCTCAGTCCTTCACTCCCTTCCTCCCTCTCTCCCCCCACCCTCCGTCAAAGTCACTCCATCATTCAGAGACCCTCCACTCTACCTCCTTTCAGACAATCCCCATTCCTCCTTGAACCCTATCCATCCGAAGCCGACATTCCCATTCGATTCATTTATTGTCCGCACCTTGGGTATGTTGACGCGGGACCAGAACAGTTCCAGATGCTCCTTCATCTTCTCCGGCTTGTACTTGGAGTAGAGGATGGCCAGCTCGGTGAACATGCCCATGTGGGCGCGCTCCAGACCCAGCCCGGCCTCCAGCAACTGGATCAGCTCCTCGAAGTAGCCTCTGCAACGGCAGAGATACCGTAATTATTCCAATGGTCGCCCTGGGAAATCTCCAACCTACCGCTTACTAACAACAGTAGTTCACTAACGACAGTGAAAATAGTCCGCCGAAATATCTAGCTACTGACACACTTTCGTGCATATTTCCATCGATTCCACACTGAAACTGTTGACCTTCTGATCAAACTACCTAACAATAGTTGTTGTGCTGTCATAGATCGGCGTGTCTTATTAGAAATCGTCACAAAGCACGTGTGGTAGTGTAAGTGCTACTGGACACTGATACTTGCCAAAGATGGGCGCTTATTGGAGGGAGGCGCTTATTTTCTCATCCTTCTTCATGGAGGCGCGCTTATTGGAGGATTTACTGTATTGTGCGTGTGGATGGGAGGGAGGGAGGTGGAGAGTCACCTGTCCTGATAGTAGTTGATGAGATCCTCGAGCTCGTCGGCGTGGACGACGATGTGCAGGCCGCAAATCTGCGCCAGGCGGAACTCCTCGAAGCCCACGCAGGCGAAGCACACCTGAAGGAGAAAATTTTGTTGTAAAAATATCGAGTTTTCCCACTTTTCCAATCACAAACCTCCTTCCAAGTCTTGGTCGAGTTGGCCTTTCTAGCGGCGTCCACAGCGCCCTGGTACTCGCCCAGTTTCACCAAAGTGATAGCCAGACGGGCGAAGTTGCTGATGTTGTTGTACAGCAGCTTGGCGGCCTCGTACATGCCCGCGTCGAAGCACCGGTCGCCCACCTGAATGAGAGAATTGATTGGAGAATGAATGAATTGTAGAGGTTTGAATGGGAAAAGTGGATTGGAAAGAGGCTAGGATTTGAATATTGCGCACAATGCAAGTGTGGCAGTTAGAAAGTCAACTGTAGCTCAGCGGTGTGACAAGTTTCGCGGATCGGACAATACGGTTTGTCCCTGTGAATCACCACGCGGAAGGCGCAAAACAGAACATATTGTCCTCTGCACTACAATTCCCTTGCGAATGGGTTACGGTATCACTTCGCACTGTCGGCTCCTCCAGAAGAAAAAAGCTTTGTGAACTCAACTCTCATCAGAGTGGCACACACTTTTTCGTCCAATGCGCTACAATCTTTACACATTTCCAAACTCTGTCACCTGCTGCACTTGCGCGTGATTGGGGCCCGAGATGAACTCTTCCAGATCCGTCAGTCGATTGGTCATCGCGTAGGCGAATGCCAGCTCGGTTTCGATGAAACTCTCGCGAGCCTTCTTCTTCGCCATTTGGAGATAGCGCACCAAATCCTCCCAGTGCTCTGCAACACACGAGGAGAAAGTGATGTGATGTGAAACTCGAATAAACTAAAAATTTGTAAAAATTTTCAAAAATTGAGCGAAGTGTCAACAATCGCTTAATTTTGGTTACAACAGTCTGAGGTCAAGTGTTGAAAAAGTGAGAGGACAATGCGAGGAAAAGTGGTGAAAAGGTTGAAAACTGTCAGGAGAATATTGCTAAGTAAGAGAACCGAGTGTGACGAAAAGTGTTGTCAATGTAATAGGGCGCATAGTGGAGAAGAGATACAACTGCACTACACTATATCGGCTGCGATTTCACGCAAACACTAGCGCTCCTATCGCATCCACTTCGTAATTTAAAAAATAAAGCAAATTTCACTCACCCGTCTCCGCGCACTTCTGCACCACTTCCATGTAGGACGCCGGATCATCCGCCTTGATAAAGGAGTCGACGGCCTCCTTGACCAGACCCTGTCGCAGTTGGGCCTTCGCCAGTTGACTCCTGGAAGGGTTTGCAGTGTAAAATTTGCACGATTCTGAAAATTGGCAATTCGGATCACGAAAATAGGGCCGGATTCGGTTTCAGCATCCATGAAAATCCCGGAATCGGCATGCAACACGTGCGGGTTCGAACACTGACTTTTATGCGTGGATTACGGATTGCAGAGCTTTCGTATTGCAAAATTCGCAATTTGACAACTCGGAGCGCGAAAATATCGACGGATTCGGAATCCCCATCAATGAAAACCACGGAATCGACATACAACACGTTTAGCTTCGAACAAAGATTATAGGCATGGATGGATTACGGTATCGATTCAAAACCCGTTTTCTGCGCGGAATTTGCAATATTCGTAATTTCGCAACTCCGGTCGCGAAAACAGGGCCTGATTCGGATTCCCCACCTATGAAAACCCCAAAATCGACATACAACAAGTGTATCTTCGAACAATTTTTTGGCATGGATCACGGTATCGATTCAACAAAATTCATCAAATTTTCCACCCACCAGACTCCGGGCTGGTCGCAGCGCTCGGCGAACTCGTAGGCGCGGTCCAGACTGTTGACGTTCTCAATCAGCACCTGAATTTCCCATCAATTTCGCCATAAAATCCACCCAAATTCCACAAAATCCACCCAAATTCCACAAAAACCACCCAAAACTCAATCTGAAACCCGCCTGAATCGCCGAGGTGTTGACGTCGAATTTCTTGAAGATGGCGAAGGCCTCTTCATAGAGTTCCGAGCCTATGGCGATGTTGGCGATGTCGGGGGCGTCGTAGTTGTCCAGACGCTGGATGTACTCCATGACGCGAGTGCGATCCGCCTTGATGGCCGTCAGAATCAGCAGATTCTGCAGGTTCCTGAATGGTGGGGGGATAGGATTCGGAACGAAAGTGGTAGAAGCGGAGAACTCGGCAAGATTATTGGCTCTGATGAGCAAAGTGGATACAAAATTTTGTCAAAATTTGTCAGAAGTAAAACTGGTACAAATTGCTTACAACTGGGAACAATTCCACTCGCGGCGCCAAGAATTCCGCCTGCGACGCAAGACACTACACAACTCGCTCAAAAACCATCAGAAATTCCGTCAGCACTTAAACCACGTTTCTCGATGCCTCAATTGCCCACTCTCAATCAGTGCAGCGTGTTATGTCGAGTCTCTGACGTCAATCACTCTGCAACATTATTTCAGCCAATCATCACTCGCCTGTGCTCGCTGAAGGCCGAACTATCCAGCACCACTTTCTCCAAGAGTTCAATGAGCTCGTTGGGCAGGTCGGCGGCCATGAAGGCCTTCACTGTGGTGCTGATGTCCTCGGGGTCCTGGGTCTCGCTCAGGGCGGTCTGGACCACCTGCAGAGAGACAGAAAGAGTACGGTATTCCACATGGGCACTTCAGGGGGATTCAGATGGGTCGTCATGGCGCCACACGAGCTTCAGGATCAACTCTGGACTTCTGGGATTCATAGCCTTCACGTGGGCTTCAGAGGTCTACAGAGGTCATGCCAAGGGCCTTACAAAGGTGTCAACAGTCCTGTGGTTACAGTGTTTGAAGTCATGCATGGCCACCACCAGCTGTGCTTCATAGGGTTTCAGACGTCATACCATCGGCGTTTACTACTACGCTTCACAAGTCCAGTAGTCCACCACAAAGTTGTCCCTTCTTCAAAGACTCCTTGCTCATTGCAGAGTTCAGAGTCCCAATAGCCGACCTGGTCGATCAAGGGTCGTCTGTGCTGGTTGCTCTCCAACAGGACGGAGGCCCAGAGGTCGGGGTCCCTCCTGCCCACCAGGTAGCGGGCCAGGCTCTTGAACAGCGAGTTCTCGTTGCACACCTGCAAGGGGGGAGTGTGAACTCTCTCTCGTGAAATCAACTGTAAGACAAGAGATCCGCGTGGTAAGTTGCTACACTCTGTTGGCCGTCTCACGGCAAGCCGGCGGCAAAATATTTCAATTGCGCCAGAATAGGCCCAAAACCAACGCGAATATCCCATTCCACAGCCTCATACCGAAACCACTCATTCAAACTGCGTCGACCACAGAAAATTTGTGCATTTTGCGCCGCCTTCTCCAATTGCTCTCTCTCTCTCCGAGCTTCGGCCCACTAGTCTGAACCCTCACAACCAGTCCGGTTGTGCGTCCGCACCCCCCCCCCCATACCCCCCTCTCAAGGAAAAATTTTGCGCGGTAGCATGCTCAAAGCAAAAAACTTTCGCCTGCGGCGCTATTTTAAGGCAATTCTGTAGCAGAGAACGCCAAAATCGAAACAATTTTTGCCTGCGGCGCAATTTTCGATGTACTTTTGTAGCGTCTTGGTCCCCCCTGTGGCCTCAAAAATGCCGCTTCCCCCATTCCAAAATCCTGGATCCGCCACTGAATCCTCCACAGACCTTGATGAGTTCCTCGTCGCAGTTGCCCCTCTCGTAGGCGAGGCAGGCGAGGTGGGGGTCGCGCTTCTCGCAGTACCTGCCCACCACCTTGGAGTCGTAGTAGGGGTTGTCCTTGAGGAAGCGCTCGGCGTTGTTGTTGGCGTCGATGTAGATCTTGGCCAGGGCGTTATGGGTGGCCGCGTCCTGCGCCCCCTCGTGCACACGGGACTCCAGCCAGCCGGCCAGCAGCTTGAGACTGAAGTGTGGAGTTTGGTTGACTGTGCATATTACTTGCGAAATATGTTGTACCTACAGTATACTTGCGTGAGTATACTGTACCTATAGGTAACACGCGCGTGTGACACCTGCAACCCGTGAGTATGCTGTACCTACAGTACATTTACTTGACGTCGTAACTTGAGTGCAACGTGCCTACAGTATACTTTAGTATACTGTAGGTCGGGCAACACGTTTTCAAACTTGAACTTTCCGGGCGAACTTTCCGTGAAATTTTAGCCTCGCTACCAAGTGCGGCGAAATTTCACCTTTGCGCCTCAAAATTTGCAGTGCGATGTCACCTTCGCGTCTCACAATTTGTAGCCAAGCTTGACCTTTGCGCCTCACACACGTTTGTGCAAGATCATGTGCTGTTTTGTCCTTCAATTTTCAACGGATGT
>JASAMZ010004020.1:0-16539 GCA_030248115.1 Linhomoeus sp. GSCO2_2 | reverse complement strand
GGCGACGCAAGACAAGATCGCCACTCGCCAGGCGTCGACGCGGCGGCGGAAGTGCGTGCTGTGCAGCATCTGTATCTGCTGAGTGCTGACCCCCCCCCCCCCACCCTCCTTCGTCCGTCTTTCTTCCACACCCCACGCATCTGTTGTTCCACCCTAGATCTCACTCCGCTAGGATAGTTTAAAGATAGACACACCTTTATACACACCTTGTTAGTATACCCCTCCTCGCCAATCCCTGCAAAGGCGAGAACGGATTGCTCGCCTCCAGCGTACTGCCGCTCTTCTTTCGAAAGGCAAATGGGGCACGGCAAGGTTCCACTACCGCATAGGTAACAGCCAAACGGCTGGTAGTAGACTGTCCACGTGGACACCGTTTTACCATGTGAATTACTGTGTACAGAGAACTTTGTTTCACAGGAATGCACAATGGCAATGCCGCACTTTATTTGCATAGCAAGAAGTCACCTACATACCAGCAACACACTCAACGCATTGTGTTGTCGTATACGTTGGCAACACAAGTCCTGTTATTGTGAAACCTTATCTTCTCTTGAAGTCAGCGTCATACTTCCATTCAGCACACTTTGTACCAGCCTCTCAAACCGAGTGGTCAAACCGTCAAAAGTCAGTATCACTTTGGGACAATGGTTTGTGGACGGTTGTTGTGTTGGACAATTGCTGTTTTAGCGGCGGTTGTAACGGTTAGCGTAACGGCTGTCTACTTCTACTTCGTCAACTGGGCTACTCCAAGTCAGGCAGGTACACAGAGACCGAGTTGAGAGCTTCAACTGTCAACACCTGACAGTTTCTTTCCCCATATTTTCGAGACAAAGTTCACCTCCAGTGTGGTCAACTGTTCCTCTTCTGGCCACTCCACGGTTCGGCAAGTGGTCGAGTTGGATCGCTACGACGGAACGCGCTCAGTCCTACTTCATATCCGACGAATCCTACGACTACCACTTATTGATCGACACTGGCGTCGGCGACGACGACTACGACATTAGGAGCTTCATCGCCAGTATAGTGGGGGAGGAGCTATTTGAATTCGAAAAAGTTGATCGTCGTCAACACCCACTCGCACTTCGACCACGCCGGAGGCAATTGGGGAATCGATGGACGGCCCGTACGACATGCAAGAGGAAGTCGAGGACATCTGCATAAGTATGCATTTGATGTGTGCTCGACTTTGCGTGTCTGCGTTGGTTTTCCCTGCATGACTGCAAGGAGATTGCAAAATTACTGTCAGTTGATGCAAATGCAAATGCAAAGGTCAGATGCAAAATAAGGTTCAGTTTGCCTCAATGAAATCAAAACTTGCTCACAAGTTCAGGCGGCGTCGACCCTGCCTACACGAGGAATACAACTCTCAATGTCGGCCGATCTGACGTTCCACCCGCCAGGCCATATCGAGTGACTCGCTGGCTCGACGACGGCGAAATTACCGAACTCAAGCGGAACTGTCAACAGTACGACGTAGGCCAGCAGATGGCGTGCTCTCACACTTTGGAATTCCAGCTTGGTGAGATGGTTTTGAAAATCTTTGCAGCCTGACGCTTGCCTAACCGCGCTGGCGGTGTCTGGTCACACGCCCGATTCGGCTGCGTTCTACTACGGCAGGGAGAAGCTTCTGTTCGTTGGCGACTTCGTGTACACCGGACCAGTGCTGTGTAAGAAGAAGATTTGATACTTCGACATACTGTAACTTCTCCGATTCCCTTCCACACCATGATCATCCATTGCACGTCGTCTGATTGAAGGCGGGAGTGGGGGCTGGAGGGGGGGGGGGGCTGGGGGGGGGGGGGGAGGCTGGGGATGTAATTGGGCCTGGGCAATTCAGCTAGTTCTTCCATCAAGGCAACTAACTAACTCGTTTAGCCTGCGGACCACGCAGCGACATCCACGCCTATCTGGCCTCGACACAGAAGCTGTTGCGCTTCGTCCAAGGTGAGTTTCATCGTCGTCTCTTGGTTGAACTGCAGAGATCTACAGTAAGTAAGCCACGCATCTGCAGCACTGCCCAATGGCGGCTCTAACGTCCACATGGCCTGCGGTCACTCCAACAAGTGCCTGAGGGCCGTGGAAACGCTGCAGGCGCTTCAGGCCTTGGTGCAATCAGTGATCGCCGGAACGGCGCAGCAGCTCCCGATTCCAGAGTTCGTTCAGCTTTACTGCGCGGATCCAGCGGCGAACGCCGCCTACAAAGCACAAGGGGTCGAGATTTACTTGATCGCTCCGAAGAGACCTTGATCCCTATGAAACTGGGCTCTGCGTACGCGAACTATACACGGTAGCGTTTTCAGAGAAGAAGAACTGGTTTAGATTAGAAACTTCTCTGCCAACGAGGAGGGCTGCTGGCTATGTTACGTATGCCAACATAGTCGTTCATCGTGACTGCTTTTGCTTTTCCCACTCTCATCTCCACGTTAGCAGATGGAATCATGACGTACAGTACGTAACTACGTACTTGCACAGTGTACCGCGCTGTGTTCGTGAATAACATTTTCGGACGAAACAGGCTGGGCGACAGAAGACCCGATGCAAATTCTTCGGTGGGCGCTGGCGCTCTTATTAACCAATCCTGCGGTATTTGCTGAAACTCAATCGTTCGAATGTGGGGCCCATTGATGGTGGGACCATGAGATCAAGAAGTGTAACTGTGACGCCAGCCAGTATGTCTTTGGAGAGCGCTGCAGCATCTATTGTGGTAAGCGCCTGAGAGCCTAGATCCATACGGAAGGGGTTTCGACCAATGTGTCCATTGTTCCAAGATTTCGGAAATTGTTTTGTTCTTGTTTTGTTCCAAGGGGGCCTACAAATAAATCTTTTTGTTCTTGTTCTTGTTCCAACCAAAATCTTTGAACATTGTTAACAATTCAAAGAACATTGTTCTTGAAGTGTTCCAGTCCGTATAACGATGACCCTAAGCAGGTTTGGTTAGTGCAGCTGCGGTAGCAAATAGCCCACAGCATTTTACAGTTTTGAGTTTGCACCATGTCGAAACTGTTCTACATTTGTTCCTAAACTGTGCTTCATTCCATATCGTTCCCATTGTGTTATGGGTGGTGTTTTGCTACACAGCACATTGTAAAACGAACAATCAAGGAACAATTTAAGAACAATTTGGCCAATTGTTCCAGGCGTACTGTACGTCACATTGTTTTTGTTTTGTTCTTGTTCCAGAAAATCGATGTTTTGTTCTTGTTCCAGAAACAAATAGTTCTTGTTTTGTTAGTAGGAATTTTGTTCCGGAACATTGTTCCGCCAGAACATTGGACACAGTGGTTTCGCCAAGGCCAGCAGTCGTCTCCATTGCTTCGGTTACATCCAACGTCAACGAGTTCGACACAAGAGTGGCGCAGCGCTGCGTGTGTCGGTCCGGGTGGACGGGCACATGTCCTGTCAGTGTCAACAACCTTGCTACTTCTTGGCGGTCGTGGCGCTTGGTGCCATTCTCCTCGCCCTGGGAGCTGTCGCCTGCCCGTGGCTGTGCATGAGACGCGCCCGCTTGAGGCCAACTGACCAACGGCAGGCAATGGAGCGATGCAGGGCCATCTTTGAAGGGGTGGTCGTTGAGGAAGGGAGTTACTCCATACCACTCCCAAGATACACCGAAGTGTAGGGGCCGCCGCCGCCCAGCCACTTTGAACTGGATGTGTCCCGCTTATGACCCCAGCGGGACCATGGCGACCACCATGAGAAGTACACCAAATGTGTATCTCTTCGGCAATCCGTGTGAAGAGCGGTGAGCACACTGTATGTGTACACATGGTGGCAATCGGGCGTCGTGTCGAAGGGTCGGTCTGTCGAACCGTGTTGTAGATGGTATCAATTGATTCCCGTTCTTCGCATGTCTTTCCAAAATCCAAATCGCGTGACGGAATATGTAGATATTCTGAGCGCGCAGACTGAAACCTTGAGCACGCGGCACAATATACCGTACCTACATACGAAGCCCTGTCGGTCGTTTCCTCATATTGATTTGCGGGCATCGATGTACGCCACGTGCAGCAGGTGCTACAGTACTTGTACGAAGCAGGAACTCCGTTAGAGAACGACGGAAATCGCCGGCTGAGTCTTCAAAATTGAATTCGAACTTCGAAGCTTTGTTTCTGCAGTTTTCGAAGCGGATCTTGTGAATTTGAGGCCTCGCCGTTGTTTCCGAAGCATTTGCTGCGTATGGCGTGCCTTTTCGCCGCCGAAGTGGTATGAAACCTTTGTTTTTCTAAGATGTTGACATAGGTGCAGGCCACCCGGAGGCCAGGGGAGGGGGGGTTCTAGTTAAGGAAAATTTTTGAGAGGGGGGGGGCCAGTGAACAGCTTTTTAGAATGGCCAAAAATACGCTAAAAATCGCCTTAATTTGGTCAAAAACACGCTAATTTGTGCATAAATAGACGAAATATAGCGCCGCAGGCGAAAATTTGGACAAAATAGGACCAAAAACTACCAAAAATACAAGAAAATTTCCGAAATTTCCGGATTTTTTTCCGAATTTCGGATGCCAGGGGGGGGGGGGAGTAACAGTGAAAAGTTCACTAGAGGCCAGGGCCAGAGGGGGGGGGGCGGGGGGGTCCCCCCCCCCCCCCCCGTCCCCCCCCCGCCTGCACCTATGGATGTTGAGCCTCTCAAACCGAGTGGTCAAACCGTCAAAGTCAGCATCACTTTGGGACAATGGTTTGTGGACGGTTGTTGTGTTGGACAATTGCTGTTTTAGCGGCGGTTGTAACGGTTAGCGTAGCGGCTGGCTACTTTTACTTCACCTATGGGGCCACTCCAAACCAGGAAGGTACATAGAGACAGAGTTGAGAGCTTCAACTGTCAGCACTAACATTTTCTTTCCCCACAATTTTCAGACAAGTTCACCTTAAGTCTGGTCAACTGTTCCTCTTCTGGCCACTCCACGGTTCGGCAAGTGGTCGAGTTGGATCGCTATGACGAACGCGCTCAGTCCTACTTCATATCCGACGAATCCTACGACTACCACTTATTGATCGACACTGGCGTCGGCGACGACGACTACGACATTAGGAGCTTCATCGCCAGTATGGTGGGGAGGAGCTATTTGAATTCGAAAAGGTTGATCGTCGTCAACACCCATTCGCACTTCGACCACGCCGGAGGCAATTGGAGAATGATGGACGGCCCGTACGACCTGCAAGAGGAAGTCGAGGACATCTGCATAAGTATGCATTTGATGTGTGCTCGACTTTGCGTGTCTGCGTTGAAGTTTCCCCTGCATGACTGCAAGGAGATTGCAAAATTACTGTGGTAGCACTTCGTGCTTGTTCGGCAGCATGAAATTGCAGTAACGTTTAGTTTGCCTCAATGAAATCAAAACTTGCTCACAAGTTCAGGCGGCGTCGACCCTGCCTACACGAGGAATACAACTCTCAATGTCGGCCGATCTGACGTTCCACCCGCCAGGCCATATCGAGTGACTCGCTGGCTCGACGACGGCGAAATTATCGAACTCAAGCGGAACTGTCAACAGTACGACGTAGGCCAGCAGATGGCGTGCTCTCACACTTTGGAATTCCAGCTTGGTGAGATGGTTTTGAAAATCTCTGCAGCCTGACGCTTGCCTAACCGCGCTGGCGGTGCCTGGTCACACGCCCGATTCGGCTGCGTTCTACTACGGCAGGGAGAAGCTTCTGTTCGTTGGCGACTTCGTGTACACCGGACCAGTGCTGTGTAAGAAGATTTGATGCTTTGACATACTGTAACTTCTCCGATTCCCTTCCACACCATGATCATCCATTGCACGTCGTCTGATTGAAGGCGGTAGTGGGGGTGACGGTGGGGGGGGGGGGGGGGGGGGGGGCTGGGGTTATTGGGCTGGGGGGGGGCACCGTTCTTCCATCAAGGCAACTACCTAACTCGTTTAGCCTGCGGACCACGAAGCGACATCCACGCTTATCTGGCCTCGACACAGAAGCTGTTGCGCTTTGTACAAGGTGAGTTTCATCGTCGTCTCTTGGTTGAACTGCAGAGATCTACAGTAAACAAGCCGCATCTGCAGCACTGCCCAATGGCGGCTCTAACGTGCACATGGCCTGCGGTCACTCCAACAAGTGCCTGAGGGCCGTGGAAACGCTGCAGGCGCTTCAGGCCTTGGTGCAATCAGTGATCGCCGGAACGGCGCAGCAGCTTCCGATTCCAGAGTTCGTTCAGCTTTACTGCGCGGATCCAGCGGCGAACGCCGCCTTCAAAGCTCAAGGGGTCGAGATTTACTTGATCGCTCCGAAGAGACCTTGATCCCTATGAAACTGGGCTCTGCGTACGCGAACTATACACGGTAGCGTTTTCAGAGAAACTGGTTTAGATTAGAAACTTCTCTGCCAACGAGGAGGGCTGCTGGCTATGTTACGTATCATGTATGCCAACATAGTTGTTCATCGTGACTGCATCTGCTTTTCCCACTCTCATCTCCACGTTAGCAGAAGGAATCATGACGTACAGTACGTACGTGCGTACTTGCACAGTGTACCGCGCTGTGTTCGTGAATAACATTTTCGGACGAAACAGGCTGCGCGACAGAAGACCCGATGCAAATTCTTCGGTGGGCGCTGGCGCTCTTATTAACCAATCCTGTGGTATTTGCTGATACTCAATCGTTCGAATGTGGGGCTCATGGATGGTGGGACCATGAGATCAAGAAGTGTAACTGTGACGCCAGCCAGTATGTCTTTGGAGAGCGCTGCAGCATCTATTGTGGTAAGCGCCTGAGAGCCTATATCCATACGGAAGGGGTTTCGACAAATGTGTCTATTGTTCCAAGATTTCGGAAATTGTTTTGTTCTTGTTTTGTTCCAAGGGGGGCCTACAAATAAATCTTTTTGTTCTTGTTCTTGTTCCAACCAAAATCTTTGTTATTGTTAACAATTCAAAGAACATTGTTCTTGAATTGTTCCAGTCCGTATAACGCTGACCCTAAGCAGCTTTGGTTAGTGCAGCTGCGGTAGCAAATAGCCCACAGCATTTACAGTTTTGAGTTTGCACCATGTCGAAACTGTTCTACATTTGTTCCTAAACTGTGCTTCATTCCATAACGTTCCCACTGTGTTATGGGTGGTGTTTTGCTACACAGCACATTGTAAAACGAACAATCAAGGAACAATTTAAGAACAATTTGGCCAATTGTTCCAGGCGTACTGTACGTCACATTGTTTTTGTTTTGTTCTTATTCCAGAAAATCGTGGAGCGAAACAAATAGTTCTTGTTTTGTTAGTAGGAATTTTGTTCCGGAACATTGTTCCGCCAGAACATTGGACACAGTGGTTTCGCCAAGGCCAGCAGTCGTCTCCATTGCTTCGGTTACCACCAACATCAACGAGTTCGACACAAGAGTGGCGCAGCGCTGCGTGTGTCGGTCCGGGTGGACGGGCGCATGTCCTGTCAACAACCTTGCTACATACTTCTTGGCGGTCGTGGGGCTTGGTGCCATTCTCCTCGCCATTCTTCTCGCCCTGGGAGCTGTCGCCTGCCCGTGGCTATGCATGAGACGCGCCCGCTTGAGGCCAACTGACCAACGTCAGGCAATGGAGCTATGCAGGACCATCTTTGAAGGGGCGGTCGTTGAGGAGGGGAGTTACTCCAGACCACTCCCAAGGTACACCGAAGTGGAGGGGCCGCCGCCGCTCAGGTACTCAGAATTAGACGTGTCCCGCTTATGACCCCAGCGGTGCCGTGGCGAAAACCATGAGATGGACACCAAATGTGTCTCTTCGGCAATCCGTGTGAAGAGTTGTGAGCACACTGTATGTACAGTATGTGTACATATGGTGGCAATCCCGGGTAGTGTAGAAATGTCGGTCTGTCGAACCATGTTGTAGATGGTATCGATTGATTCCCGTTCTTCGTACGTCTTTCCAAAATAAAATCGCGTGACGAAATAGATATTCTGAGCGCGCAGACTGAAACCTTGACCACGCGGCACAATACACCGTACCGGGTTTTTCCGTAAATAAGCCCCGGGGCTTAAATTCGGATTCGGCACTTCTCCCGACATGATATTTCGACCGAAAATAAGCCCCGGGGCTAATTATCGGAAAGTTCTGATCTGTACCATAAACGAATTTGGCGCCTGTATGTGGTGTATCCTGTGTTTTCGAACCTGTATTATATAAAATGGAAGTGTAGTATCCCCAAATGATCGCTCCACTAATAAAATGTTGCGATTCGAACCGAACGCAGTAGAAAATATAGAGCAAAACATGCAATTTATCGACAAAACTCGTTGTTATCTGTGTAAATTGAAAAACCTGTGGTACTAAGTTTGTCCCCGAAAATAAGCCCCAGGGGCTTATTTTCGGAAAGAAAACTTAAAATAAGCCCCATGGGGCTTATTCTTGGAGGGGCTTATTTACGGAAAAACCCGGTACCTACATACGAAGTACCTTTTCGTGAAGCGCACCACGTTCAGCTTCATCAGCTCACTAGGTACGTTTCTGTTTCACCCGCGTCACTAATCGCCGAACAGTTTCTTGACGGCCTCTCTATACGGCTTTATCACAACAACTGTAATCAGTGGGTCTACCACTCCATTCATATAGTAGAGCAGGCTGAGACCCAGCCTGGTCAACGGCTGTTTTCTAATGCTGGTGCAGTATACCAAAGAATAGAACAGGAAGAGTGGCACCTGACACAACAGAGGCATAATCGTCTGCAGCAGAGTCGCCAAAATAACTGAAAGGATCTGTCTCTGTTGTCTGTAGAGTGAGGTCTGCTTGTTCAGTCTGCCAAGGTGGCGTCCAAGCTTCAGTAGCAGTGTCAACTGGACCAGAACTGCGGTCGTCAGGGTCCCCAGTGGCACAATAAGCTCAACGGTGTACCACGAGTCTCGGACCTCGTCGTCAATGCGGGCTGTGGCCCGAATGTCCGCCTCGCAACTGACGACTCGAAAGTCGAAATGCCCATAGAAGAGCTCGAAGGAGACTGCGATGGCGCACGGGACCACCAGCGACAGGGAGCAGAAGAGAACGACGTTTCTTCTGGCGAACAGAACGCCATACATCGAGGGCCAGACGACGGCGCACGCCCGACTGACAGTCATGGGGAGAGGCGTGAACGAGAATAGGAAAATCCCCGCCAATGACAGAAATCCGGCTGTGAAACTGAACGCCGGCAGGCGGTACAGAAGGAGAGCGGTACAAAGGCGACGCCGTTCGAGCACACGACGAAGTCGGCCACTGCAACGGTGGCCACCATGAAGCGAAAGTCGCTGGTTCCCGTCAGTCTGCCATGCTCTCGCCACACGCTCGCTGGCCAGAAGGTGGTGACAATGACCAGGAGATTCAACAATGCCCCTACAGAGTGAGTGACGACCCATCCTGTGGAGAATACGATCAGAGTGCTTCTCAGCTCTTCTTCCGCTTCTCTGGTGGAGCAGTTCACGTACATTGCGTAGACGAGTCTATCGATAGGAAAATTTCATGTAAAAATGCCCAAGGGCAGAAAGTGAGAATATGTTCCAACTCTGTGGGCGTAAAGCTTCCAAAAGTAAGAGGATATTAGGTAGGTTACAGTGTTGTTGTAAAAGTTTATAAGTGTTGCACCAACTACGGCGCGTAGCGCCGTAGTTGTTTCGCGCCGTAGTTGTCCAAAATGAAACCTTATCTTACCGTATCCGTTCTTCACCAGTCGTACAGCGTTGATTGAAACAAAGCATTTTGCAATTATAATTATCCCTGCCGACTGCGCGCACGTCACAACGACACGCCTTCTTGATGCTAAATATGTTGCCGGCGTGTCGTTGTGACGTGCGCGCAGTCGGCAGGGATAATTATAATTGCAAAATGCTTTGTTTCAATCAACGCTGTACGACTGGTGAAGAACGGATACGGTAAGATAAGGTTTCATTTTGGACAACTACGGCGCGAAACAACTACGGCGCTACGCGCCGTAGTTGCTGCAACACTTATAAACTTTTACAACAACACTGTAACCTACCTAATATCCTCTTACTTTTGGAAGCTTTACGCCCACAGAGTTGGAACATATTCTCACTTTCTGCCCTTGGGCATTTTTACATGAAATACTCTTACTTTTACATTTGCAAATGCAAACCAACCCAAGTTGCACGGTATGGGGATAGGTATGGTTGTGCATGTGAGCGATCTATCTGTGAGCCAAAGACGACTCCAGACAAGTTTGTAGACCAATCTATTTACAGTCTAGGAATAACACAAGTCATTGTACCTACTATGTGTGCACCCTTTTCAGGCATACCTACAGTGGTTTGAGCAGGCTAGTTGGAAGTTTTTGAACTGAACAGAATGTGTCTCTGCGGGAAGGCCAAATGAAGAGGTTTCGCTGCTATCGTCGACTACAGTCATTGATGAAATTTTGTGTACGTTAAGTGCTGTTGCGCTTCACTCGTCTACCTATTTGCGTGGTTCATGTGTGTTTCGTTTCGGGCAAAGCGAAAACCGAGAGTACTGTAACTGCAAAAAACACACCATCCGCCTAACACTGCCGTTTGCATCGACAATCTGCACCAAAGCAATCAAATTTTTGGTCCTCAGCTAGGGCCGTCGTTACAAAAGTTTTCACGAAAGCAGAGACGGTTGAATTTTCAACTGGCGTATCGAGTACACACTCAGGAATATTCGCTACAGCATCAAAGGAAGCGAATCCTGTAGAATACCAAACTTTCGCAAGTTAAAACTTTCGCGGAGCTCGTGGTAACCGTCTATCGGCGAAAGTTTCATGCGCAAGTAGTACATGTTAACCTTTCACCTGGCCGCGAAAAGTCAGCGGAGTGCAATTCGCGAAAGTTCGCTATTCTACAGTAATTCCACAAATTGGAAGCTAGCTGAAACACAAAACGCAGTGCAGCACGCAGCACCACCCAACGTCTATCTTATGCCGCCAACAGCGCCACAACACAACTCAGTCTAATCGGCGTTTCCTTCGTTTTTGCTGATCGCCTTATCGCAGCGCTCGTCCATGAGCTTCAGGTGTTCCAGAAGCTTCTGGCGAACCAGCTTGTTCACCTCTGCGTTCAACTGGGGCGCCGTCTCTTTCAGGAAGGTGTCGGCCCCCGGAAGAGAAGACAGGTACTTCGCTCCTAAAGAAAGGAGTGGCGCAAATATCTCGCTTCCTAACCACCCTCACATCATAAAATGGCCTGAAAGTTATGGAAGAACTGCAAGGGCGCTTGACTGAGATCTGACCGATTGCGACTGTGGTGCCTAGACATGGCAATAGCGCACGTTCATGTCAAGTCATGCCCTCGTCGTAGCCACACTATCCGCGTTGCAATAGACAAAGTTGAAGCGAAGGATGAGATTACCGTACCCAAATTCTGCTCGATGTTGAACCACTCCGTCTCGGCGTGGCACTTCTCCTGGATGTCGTGGCGCTCGTTCTCGACTCTTGATTTGAAATCTTCCAGTTTGTTTCGCATCGCCTGCTTCTCTTCCTTCTTCTTGTCGTCATCTGACATCCACAGTTCTTTTGGCACCTAGAAATGAACACGAAAACAGAGGGGCTGACAATCGACTTCCCTTTGTCCTCGAGTCTACACCTCGGAAGATAACTTACAGTGGCAGTGACACTGACATGCCAGTAACAATGACGTGACATGTCACTGTTCCTCCATCAAGATATCTACCTACATACTTTCATCACACATCCATCAGAAATACTATTGGCGGACTCATGGTAGATCAAACGAGTGTAAAGTAACCGATTGACAACGCTCAGCTCACCTCCAGCAAAGGAGACGACTCCGGCGCGTTCTTGTCCTTCTTCTCGGCCACGAATCGCTTCTTTTTCCACTGTGGGCCAGTGGGCAACACGCTTCTGTGGCCGGTCGCGTCCCTCTCCATAGACACAGGGCCGTAACCTGCAGTGGAAAGCTGACGTGGTTGGACTACGCTTTGTTTCGCTCATTTCGACAATCAGACACACACCTCTGTAGTAGTTCTGAATGCGCTGCTGGCCCATGCCGTAGAAACCCATTCCCCTACCGCCACGATCACTCTGCCGACCACCTCTACCCCTGAAGCGCCTCGCGTCGGATCCCCAGCGATTCATTTGGTTTGATTTTGGAACCTTATTCGTTAGAGTTAGAGAACACCTGACTTCTTCACACTAATGGCAGTTTATACGTATAAACACGTATACGTACAACGAATTCAGCAAATAGAAATGCTAGAATTAGACATGTACCGTCGGAAGTTCTCTAACGTCAGCAAACAATGCGAAAACTGCTGTCGAAATCAGAGTAGCACTCAACCTCGTTCTGACGACGTAACGCAACTGATCAGCTGTACGCTCATCACTGCCAGTCTATTTGGTGGCTACACGACGCTGGCGTTGTGGATTGCCCCCCCCCCGCTGTCTTGAGCGCTGTAGCCTGTTGTGCGGGTGTTACCTACATATATGGTGCGTCGTCTTCTTGGATAGTGCTCGGCTTCATGCCGTGTCAATGTGCGGCCGTGGAATCGTGTGATTTCTGAGGAATCGGAGGCGTCTATTACAGGAAGCGAATTTTGATAGAGGTGTGTCGCTTGGGTGCAACGTCTGAAGCATTGAACCGCAAATATTCAAAGAATCCCTTAGCGTTCTGTACTTATGCTGAGCAACGGCAATGAGCGCACAAATGAGTGGTAAAACTCTTTAAACCGCAAGTCTAGTGACAAGCACTGCGTACTATTTACACGCACTAAGTAGTTTGTACAGTGTACCATTCTGCTGCTGAACAAAGTTGGACGGTGTCGTCGGCCAACATTTTGTTTCCGGTACACATCACACATACTTCAAATGCTTGTTATGTATGTCATTTGCTGCATTACCGTTCCACACCGCGAGGAGGTAGGTACCAAGTGGAACATGTTCTGCACTTCGGCCAGTTTGCACAGTTGATTTCACCGTCGATTCGGTACCCTTTAGCTGCAGCGACATATCATTTCCGATCTGTGTTCACTTCCTTTTAAGGAACAACAGCACTACTTTGTCCAGGTTTGAAATGAACTTCTTGGCAACCTTGGGCTGTTGGTCGTCATTCAGCCAAAGCCACGTGTTCCCCTCAACTCTAGCGAAGGTCTTGTAGTGGCCGCTGTGCGGCGTGTCGCCTTCGTGACAAATGGCAGCCACAGTGTCAAAGTTGGTGCCCAGAATTGGCTGGTTGTTGGCGTGGAAGCCAGTCAGCTTCTTCTTCAGCCTCACCATTTGCCCCTGCGGATTGTTGTAGAATGGGTTGATCTGAATGATCAGATACCGCATATCTTGGGGGAACGTCAGTTTCAGTTCTTTGTTGTGCAGAACATTCACTCCGCAGTTGGGGCAGTTCATTTCAACTGTGGCCGCTTGCTTGATCCAACTGGCAAACGTTTGCTGGCCGTCATGTGCCTGTTCCGTCTTCAGCGTGTTGCAGAGAATCACTGACTGGTGCTGCATTGGACTCTGTCGTCCGCACGTCAAGCAGGTTTTCAGTTCATTTTGATTGAATCTGAACAACTCTGCAACTGTGTCAGGGAACACGTGGTCGAGCAGATGAGCCAAGAACTCGAAACTGTCCATCTGTTGCCGCGCTGAGTAGTTCTGCAGCGTCGCTACGTCTTGGCCCATCGCTATCCAGATCAGTCTTAGTCTCTCGTACACCTTCTTTCGGAATTCCGTGCACGACATGGTGTCTCCATTTGAATTGCCACTGACAAAGCCCACCATCTCTACACTGATTTCATCGGTATCGTTCTGGGCGCTGTGATCTGCTATTTTCTGGCAGCACTCTGGCATTTGAATCAGCGCCTGGACCACGCTGTTGCAGTAGCATTCCACCAGAGTGGCGTTCGTCAGTTTCAGGCGTGGTGGAATATCAGTGGCGTTGGCTTTGCCACTATTGGAAGACACCTGCAGCAGTCCCATGACTGGCTGAAGTGTGGTCGCCGGCACCACACATTTGGTTGTTTCCAATGCCTTCTTCCTCTCGAACTCTGGAGGCAATCTGTTGTACACTCCAAACGGTTCCATTCCCACAGACCTCTTGAGTCTGTTGTACTCTTTAACGGCGCTTTCAGCTGCGACTATTTTGGTCTCGTCCAACTCTATGATCTTCACCGCCGCCAGCGTCCTCACCCTTGACAAAGCGACGTAGCTCATTCCCTTGTCAAATACCTGTGACCCCAGGTAGAGCAACGCTGAGTCCAACGAGGCGCCTTGCGCTTTGTGAACGGTCATACTGTAAGCCAGTGATAGGGGGAACTGCGACCTTTGCGCCTTTATTCCCGTCGAAGGCTCGAATGGAGCTGTCACCCGCTCAATCACTTCTGGAAGTGGAATTGAGTCGAATTTGATTGCTACTTTGGTGACGTAGCCGTTGGCTCTCTGGTAAATCTTTGTCACTGTTCCAAAGCTGCCATTGCAGAGTCCTCTCGTCACGTCGACGTTTCTCTTGAGCATCACTCTAGCTCCAGTGGCCAATAGTAGTTGGCTCTCCAGTCCAGCGGTGTCCGAGGTCTTCAGCTTCTGTTGCTGCCCTCGCTTCCTGGGACCTTTCGTGGCCGCTTGGGTGTGTCCCGTGTCAACTGCTGGGATCTTCACCGTGGTCAGGCCCTTCAGTTGTATCACAGCTTTGTTGAATTCGACCACATTCTCAACCATTGGCAGCAGGCAGACGCCCTTGCAATCCATCTGACTGACGTAATACTCTGCCGCCTTCTGTAGTTTGTTCCCCTCTGTTTCAGGTATCACGACCTGCTTTCTCAACAGTTCCAAGTCCTCTCTCGTGGGAACGCCAATCCGGACTCTGCTCAGCAAGGCACCATAGGTCTCATCTTTTGACTGGCGCATATTCTGCAGCAGCTCACTGTAGGAGAACTCTTCCCACAGGTTCAGTCCAAGTGACAGGCCTCCAAACACCTCTTTGCCCTCCTGAGTACTGAGCTGGCAGAATGGAAAGTTTCCATTCACTGGCTTCAGTTGGAGAAGATCTCCACAGACGATGATATTCATTCCACCAAAACTCAGTGAGTCGTCTCCTTTGAGTTCGCAGAGTCGGCGGTGGATGGTCATGAGCGTCACGCTCGACACCAACGAGATCTCGTCGATCACTATCAGTTTCAGGTGCTTCAGTTGTTTGCGCAGCATTTTCACCTTCTCAGCTGGCAGACTGAAGTACTTGGCGTGCTTCGACTGCCTCGTGTGCTGGACGGGCAGCGTGAGGAAGCTGTGCAGCGTCTGCCCACCAACATTGTGGGCCGCCAGACCCGTGGGCGCTGCCAGTGCCACGACGTCGTGCGTCTCGTCCTCCTCCGAGTGCATCACACGGACGCAATCTGCGATGGCGTCAATCAACACGGACTTGCCACAACCTCCCATGCCAGACAGAAACGTGCGGATCGGTGCGTGCTTGGCCTTGTCGTCGCAGCCTTGGCCTGTGCACAGTTTCTGGTGATTCAGTTGCAACACCACCTTACTGAGAACCGCACTCTGTTCCACGTTGAGCCGGCAGAGCTTGTCTTCAAGCTCGTCTACGTCAACTGGCTCTTTCAGAACCTCTCTCACTTCAGCAACGTCTGCAGCAGCAGCGGCTGCCAAGTTTGGCTCGTCATCATCTGGCCCGTCTGTGTCCATGGGCTCGTCCTCTTCAGAGACCAGTTCACTGAGTTTGTTTGCCAGTTCGGCCGCCTTCTCAATTCGCGCTCTGGCCTCAGCGAACTTTGCCATGGGCTCCAGATCTTTCACTGCAGCTTCAAAGGCCGCCTTGTAGGTTTCGTGATCTCCCAGCAGTTCAGCTTCGTCTCTCCACGGTTTGAAGAGAAGCAACAGCTGGTAGAAGTACTTCTCCTGAGTCTTGCCTTCAGGTTTGTAGTACGGCGTCTTAACGACCTTCAGCTTTTTCCTAAGCCTGAAGCAGCCCAAGCCATTTTTCAGCTCGTAGTAATTCTTCTTCTCCTCAATGTCATTTGGTATGGCCATCTCGTGCTCATACCAGGAGAAGAGTTCGTACAACGACTTTTTCTCCAGACAATCTGGCCTGTTCTTGTAATAATCATCCACGAAATTCTTGTTCACTGTATCGGTCGACTCATCCCTCAGCTCCTTGAGCTTCTGGTAGTCGATCATGCGCCTTTTCCTGTCTGGCTTCCATCTGGCATTCAGCCAGTCCACGTGCACTGAACTGCCGTGCAGATGAATACCCAGGAGCTTGGCCGCCGCCTCCATCGCCCCCGTCTGCCTTTGACCCAACGCTCTTAGGCCCACAGAATAGAGACGCGACCTGAGACTTTTGTCGGTGGATATCGCGTCGAACAGCTCCTTGATGGCGTTCTTCTCTGCCTTGGTGATGTAAGAGGTTATGTACCTCAGCAACACCAAACTGTTCTCGCCAACGAACTGCAGGTCCATGTTGGCCCTCCAGCCAAGGAGCAACGCTTTGTTATAGTCGTTAACTCTGACCTCGTCAGTTGTCCGTGGCAGGGTGTACAGCTTGATCACCTTCTTTCCACCACTGCGAGACTTCACGGTACTGGCCAGCGAATTCAGATGCGCCTTCTCACACGTGGCGCGCTCAAATCCATATCTGCAGCGCGTGA
>JASAMZ010004016.1:0-44563 GCA_030248115.1 Linhomoeus sp. GSCO2_2 | reverse complement strand
AAAAAAAACGCCCTGTAGACTAAGTGCGCCTTGATGTGCATTGCGTGCATTGATGTACCGTTAGTGCGCCTTGCTGTACGATGAGTGCGCATTGATGTGTACGGTAAGTGTGCTTGGGTACAGTAAGTGCCGCTTATTGTAGAGTAAGTGCTCTTTGATGTGCAGTAATTGCCCCTTAATGTAGAGTACCACGTGCGCCTTCGGCAGTGAATGCGCTCCCGAAGCTCTCATTCGGACCTTCTGGGGCACTCTGACGGTTGTTGGCCACAGTGTGACGGAAGTTTGCACATGCCTCTCCACAGCTTTGTCGCGCGGGCATCTTCGTAAGGGCAAGCCGAAACACTGGCGAGGTATGCGGCGAGTTGGACGAGAACATTGATCCCGAAGTTCAGAGTGTGGCAGACGACTGGGCGACTGCGCGACCGCCGAATGCGCACTTTTCCAGACAGACATGTACAATTTTTGGAGGTTTGTAAATAAATCCTCCAAAAACATAGAATTATAATAAAAGAAACAATTTTGTCATGTTTTTAAGAAACGTGGGTAGTGCAAAAAGAATTCAGAAAACAACGAATAAAGAGATTGAACACAAACACAAGCTTGATACCATGGACTAAAATAAAATAAAACAAACGCAAAACATTCCCAAATTCGAATTTCAAGAATTTTACAATTTATTGTTGAAGATAAAAGTTGGTTAAATAGTAATAACTACTCTAGCACCATCTTGGTTCAGGGTGGCCAATAGAAACTTATTAAACTAGTTTCAGTTTCAGTTTCAGTTACAATCAGTTAACTGAAACTGAAACTGAATCGAAACTCGCGCGGATTCCGTAACTGAAACTGAAACTGAAACTCACAGTTTAGTTTGAGTTATTTGAATGTCAAATTTTACCGAATTTCAGCAGATACTCATAAAATCCTAGCCGAATTTTCTTACAATTGTAGACGTTTTGTTCATATTGAGGTTCAAATATGCAAAGATGACATCCCAAGTTTAGAAATCGCTTCTTTGTCCACTAAATGTCATGCCACAAGGATGATTTTGAGCAATTCGTTGTGACATTCTGAACCTTCAATAACTGAAACTCAGTTTCAGTTACTGAATCGAAACTCGCGCGGATTCCATAACTGAAATTGAAACTGAAACTGAAACTCAGCCAGCACCATAATTTTAACTGAAACGGAAACTGAAACTAAAATGAGTTTCTATTGGTCACCCTGTCTTGGTTCAAAATAGTGGAAGGATTGCCTTGAGATTATGTAACTAGCTACTCACTGCGACTGCGCAGTTGCCCAGATGAATCGGCTTCACATGCCTCCGATACCACTGGGTGAAGGTCATCTCAATGGCGACGGTCCATACAACACTGACGAAAACCGCTAGGTTCATCGTTGTCACACCTCGGCCGATGGTGGAGAAGTTGCAGACGAATTGAAGCGTCGACTCGCTTGCCTGCTGTTTTATAAGTGGTGTGACTGCTTTGTCTGACCACTTGAACATACAAGGTGAAAATCACTTCTAATCTTTCTTCTGTCTCCCCTCTCCCCACGCTAGCTCCCTCCCTCACAAAGGTGCAGCCCGACACCCCCCCCCCCCCCCCCACCACCTTTCACGCCTAGGTACATTGCATTTGCCGCCGTAACTCCCCCCCCCCCCCCCCACCCCCCCCCCCCCCCCCCCACGGCGCCCTCCCCCCCCCCCCAGATCATGCCCCCCCCCCCCCCCCCTTGCCCACAGCAAATCACTGAAAGAGTTACCGCCAAATTACTGAGCGAGTCCACTCCACACCAACCAATTGAGCCTCGCCTAGCGTCATGAAGTTCAGTAATTTGGTGTGCATACATAGGTGGACAGATTCAGAATATACCTGAGTTGTGACAGCTTTGGACTTGCCAAAGTCGCCGCACATGATGACGGCCCTCTGCAGGGTCAGAGGCACGAGAGCGCTGAGCACCAGAGCGAAATTGCGCGACCGCCGATACTTCTCGCTTTCCTTGGCCGCGTAGCAAACGGCGAAAAGGGCGAAAAGATAGACCCAGAATACGGCCACGTCAGAGGAGAAGTCTACGACGGCTGGATTCATAACGTGCGGTCGTCCGTTAAGCAAGTTACGCAAACACGGTGACCCTATATCTTGTCTCGAGCCCTTGCGCAGAATTTTTTTCAAAATTTCCAGGGAACGCGTCAAGTAGTAACGGTATGTGATGTGCACGGTGTTCGATTAATGGCGTTCGCGAGCAACAAATGTGCAGTGTCTAGCGCGGTTAGCGCTTCCAGCGAGCCTGTAGAGCTGGATAATCGCTGGCCGATTACAGAATGTGCTCTCTAATGTGCGCAAATACATAGCGATCGCGCCATAGGTATGTGTGTAGTGCACAGATACACCGATGGATAGATGCACATTTGGATGGGCTGCATTGCAAATCGACATCAACAGGGATAGTTACAACCTCTCGTCTGAAATAATGGGGATGGGTCGTGGGGGGGGGGGGGGGTTAGGGGGGAGCGAGGAGAGAAACGGAAGCGCTCGCTTCTGACCGGAGGCAGCTAGTGACGCTAGTGTGTGTGCCAAGTATTCATCAAGTAGTTTCAGATTTTATAATTAACGAAATTAGGGATATTTTCAAGAGTAGTGTCAAAATTGCCAAATATACACAATTTCAAACGGCTTTAATTTCAAAATTTCTTCACATGGTTGTGTCGGGTGTAATCTGCCAACTAGTTAGCAAATAGTTTCAGATTTTGTAATTAACGAAATTAGGTATATTTTCAAGCGTTTTGTTAAAATTCCCAAATTTCAACATTTTCAAGTAGCGTAACAAGTCTCTTTTAAAAAGCGGAGTGGTTTTGAGCTTTGACTTTTTACTGAGATTGTAGCAAGGCCCTTTCCGGTTTCGTGCAGCGTCTTTGACTCTCCTCGCGACTACACTTTTTGGAGTGGTCTTGCTACGCAACATTGGTATCGCTCGGGTTTAATTCTTTAAACCAAGAAAATCATCTTTTCAGACTAAATTAAAAAAAAACACTGGAATCTAACGCAAAACTACAGGTTAATTGTGAGCATGATTTGATGCTGGCTTGCAGTGAGCTCTTCAGCGATGTCAAGATCGCTCCTCTGCAACGCACGAGTGCCAAGATATAACAAACCAAAGTCTGCAGTTTTCATCGCGTTTTGGTTACTGTATCCCTCTTATTGACCTTTTGAAACTTTTTATTGTCGGATTCTTGCTCAGGAGGTCGAGCGCTTCATTTTGATATGCGATTCGACTAGGTTCGATGAAGTTTTGACTTTTCGCGGACATTACTTCGGGATACTGTAGCGCGCAATTCTTAAAACTTGTTATTATTTCGACGTCACAGTACTTGAGAGTAGTACCAGGGCTACTCGCCGATGTGTCGAACTCAACTCAGCGACGTCAGACAAGCGAGTTATTAAGCCCGAAGCAAGCGTGTCGTTTCCAGTTTTCGACGCGTTTTGGATACTGTGGCTCTCTAGTTAAACTTTTAAAACTTTTTTTGTCGGATTCGTGCTCAGGAGCTCGAGCGCTGTACTTTGATATGCGATTTGACTAGCTTCGGTCAACTTTTGTCTTAAAATGGATCCCACTTTGGGATACTGTAGCGCGCGAGTTTGAAAATTAATTCCAGTTTTGAACACTCAGATGGCGAGAGTAGTCCTTGAGTAGGAGTAGCTCTTGATAGGGTTCGCTCGGCTGAGGCCGAGCGAAAAAATCTAAATGCCTTGACATGGTTGTGTCGGGCATTGTCTGCCAAATATTTAGCAAATAGTTCTAGATTTTATAATCAACGAATTTAGCGATATTATTAAGGTTTTTGTTAAAATTCCCAAATTCCGACAATTTCAAATAGCTTAAATTTCAAAATGTCTTGGCATGGTTGTGTCGGGTATTGTCTGACAAATAGCTCTAGATTTTATAATTAACGAATTTTGCAACGGTGCCATAACCGTCCGCATTTTTTCGCCCGGCCTCAGCCGGGCGAACCCCTACGAGAGCTTATCGTCCGTTCGTTCGTCTGTCTGTGCGTTCGTCACGCTCTCAGATCTCGGCGTTGGTAAGTCGTAGGAAGGCGATCTTGGGCTTTATGGATAGCTCTAGACTCACTGAGAATTGCGCTAAGAGGTTTCGAAATTCAAAAGTTTGAAATACGCGCGCTACAGTAACCCGAAGGTCTAAACGCAAAACGGCTCTAACTCGCTCGTCTTACGTCGTAGAGCGGCAATCGACGCGTCAGGTGAAAGCTCTCGACGTGCACTTTCGCTTGGCATTAAAACTTTTGTTAATTACGCAAACACGCAACACGAAAAGCGACATTCTTGACATTTTTACACAACAATCGCTCTAACTCGATCAGCGTGCGTCGTAGAGAGCCGATCTTGAGTTTATTGAATAGCTCTCGGCTCACTGATCATTTGTCCTTCTATTGGTCAAAACTCAAAAATTTGAATTTCGCGAGCTACAGTAACCCAAAGGTTCAAGACGCAAAACTTCTCTAACGCGGCCGTCTTCCGTCGCAGAGAGACGATCTTGAGTTCGTTAAATAGGCTTCGACAAACTGACCATTGCGCTAGGAGAAGTCGAGATTCAAAACTTTCAATTTCGCGAGTTACAGTAACCCGAAAGTCCAAAACACAAAGCGGCTCTAACTCGTCCGTCGTACGTTGTCGAGCGACAATCGACACGTCATTTGAAAGGTCTCAACGTGCCCTTTCATGCGACTGCATAAAATTTTCCAATTAGTAAAATACGCACCGCGGAAGCCGACAATCGTGACGTTTTGCGCACGAAAACGGTTCTAACTCGCATGTCTTGCGTTGTAGAGCGACGTTCGTTCGACCGTTTAAAAGCTTGCGTTATGGTACATGTATAGTTGTTGGAGACTCATTCGTAAAGAAGCTTTTGTTTTTTTAAACCTTTGACTTAATAACAATTTTGTCTGCTAAAGAAATTAATCCCGGGCGATCCCAATGTTGCATTGCAACTTTCTGAGCGGTTGTTGCAATGCAACATTGGGATCGCCCGGGATTAGTTTTTTGAGCAAGACACACGCATTTCTGGTGTCTTGCTCAAAATACTAATCCCGGGCGAACCCAATGTTGCCCTGCAAGAACCCCTCAGAAAGGAGCGTGTCAGAAGCAGTGCATGCATAGTGGACTCCGGGCGGGCGCGCGTCATATCGGAAAGGCTTCGAATCACTTTACAAAAGTATCCACTCTTTTACTCTTCCACTTTAAAACACTCACAGACCACTCTGTATTAATAAAACAACTCAACTTTTTTAAAACAGCTTGTTGACCCAAAAGAAAAGGGCGTCGTCTTATTTAGACCCTCTTCATTCCAAAGTGAACCTGCGGCGAACATTCCTGATCCATTTATGGATCAGTACCCACCAATGCGCCTTATAGGCATCGATTGCCCAAGAATGGCGCAAACTTTCTTTGGAAACTCGAGGTAACTGCGGCGAAACTCCCCGAAGAAATGCTCAACTTTCTATTCTGACACACTATGGAATACACTCCTCAAATGCACAACACACTATGCGATGCCAATCAACCATCATCGGGTACCCAGTTTTTACTCTACGCTTGTTATTAAAAAGTAAAGTACTTTTACTTACTCGTTAAGCTTATAGATGAAATTACTTTACTTTAACTTACTCGTTAAGATTTTGCCCAAAATTACTTACCGTTTACTTACTTTTTAAGAAATTGCTCTACTTCGGCAACACTGGACACAAAGTATAGGTTGAACTTTTTTCGCCCGGCCTCAGCCGGGCGACACCCTAGGAGAGCTCGGCGTGCGTGCGTGCGTCCGTCCGTCCGTCTGTCCGTCCGTCCGTCCGTCTGTTACGCTCTCGGATCTCGGCGTTGGAAAGTCGTAGAGAGGAGATCTTGGGCTCTACGGATAGGTCTCCACTCACTGATCATTCAGCTAAGAGGTTTCGAAATTCAAAAGTTTGAATTGCGCGCGCTACAGTAAGCCGAAGGTCAAAACGCAAAACGGCTCTAGCTCGCTCGTGTTACGTCGTAGAGCGGCAATCGACACGTCAGGTGAAAGCTCTCGTCAGGTTTCTCAAGATCTCGGTGTTGGAAAGTCGTAGGAAGGCGATCTTGGGCTCTACGGAAAGCTCTCGACTCACTGGTAATGTCGCTAAGAGACTTCGAAATTCAAAAGTTTGAATTGCGCGCGCTACAGTAACCCGAAGGCCAAAACGGAAAACGGCTATTACTCGCTCGTCTTACGTCGTAGAGCGGCGTGCGATAGGTCAACTGAAAGTTCTCGACGTGCGCTTTCGCTTGGCATAAAAAAGTTTCTTAATTACGCAAACACGCAACACGAAAAGCGACATTCTCGCGTTTTTAGCGCAGAAATCGCTCTAACTCGCTCAGCGTGCGTCGTAGGGAGACGATCTTGGGTTGGTTGGCTAGCTCTCGACTCACTGATCATTTGTTCTTCTATTGGTCGAAACTCAAAAGTTTGAATTTCGGGAGCTACAGTAACCCAAAGGTTTAAAACGCGAAACTGATCTAACTCGCTCGTCTTCCGTCATAGAGAGACGATCTTGAGTTTGTTGAATAGGTTTCTGCACACACATAATTCCGTTAAGGGAACTCGAAATTCAAAAGTTTGAATTGCGCGCGCTACAGTAACCCGAGGGTCCAAAACGCAAAACGGCCCTAACTCGCTCGTCTTACGTTGTAGAGCGGCATTCGTTCGACCGTTTGAAAGCTTACGTTGAGGCAGTTGTTGAACGGTCATTCCTAAAGAAATACTTTTGTTTCTTTAAACCCTTGTCTTACGAACAACTTTGTTTGCTAAAGAAATTAATCCCGGGCGATCCCAATGTTGCCCTGCAACAACCGCTCAGAAATGCGTGTGTCTTGCTCAAAAAATTAATCCCGGGCGATTCCAATGTTGCCCTGCAAGAACCCCTCAGAAAGGAGCGTGTCAGAAGTAGCGCATGAATAGTGGACTCCGGGCGGGCGCGCGTCATGTCGGAAAGGCTTCGAAATACTTTACAGAAGTATCCACTCTTTTACTCTTCCACTTTAAAACACTCACAAACCACTCTGTATTAATAAAACAACTCAGCTTTTTTAAAACAGCTTGTTTGGCGAGACTATACGAGAGCTCGGCGTGCGTGCGTGCGTACGTGCGTGCGTACGTAACGCTCCCAGATCTCGACGTTGGAAAGTCGTGGAGCGGAGATCTTGGGCTCTGCGGATAGGTCTCGACTCACTGATCATTCCGCTAAGAGAAGTCGAGATTCAAAAGTTTGAATTTCGCGAGTTACAGTAACTCGAAGGTGCAAAGCACAAAACGGCTCTAACTCGCTCGTCTTACGTCGTAGAGTGGCAATCGACACGCCAGGTGAAAGCTCTCGACGTGTTTTTCATGCATCTACAAAGGTTTGTTCAATTACGCAAACACGCACCGCGGAAAACGCCATTCTCGGAATTTTGACGCTAAAATCGCTCTAACTCGCTCAACTTGCGTCGTAGAAAGACGATCTCGAGCTTATTGGATAGCTCCCGACTCAATGATCATTTGTTCTCCCATTGGTCGCTCTTTGCTACATGCAGAAGTGCGACACAGTTTGATTGCTCGTGCGTTGTTTTGTGCTCTGTCAATTGTTTGCCAAAACTTTTACAAGTTTTTGTCACTTTTTTAAAAGCGTTGCTTGAAAGAGAGTGTTCTTGCTCTAAAAGCCAAATCGCGGGCGAATTCTATATTGCTATCCAGTACCCTCTTGCGAAGCGGGGAGCTCATGAAGCGGAGCATGCGGGCGATGAACTCTCGCACTCTCTGCAGAAAGAACGCAACTCTTTGCAATGTTAGTCAGAATACAAACTCAACTATTTAATACCGGAGCTTGTTCAAAGTTGAGCCTTCCATTTGAAAGATTTGATAGATTTTCCCCAGTTGTTTGCCAAAAGGCAGAATTCTTAATCGTTGCTGCAGCATGCCTCTCCTCTAATTCTCTGTCTTCTGTGTGATGCTGTTGTAGACTGAGCAACGCACCTCCACAAAGAGGATCGCCAGAACCAAAAGTATGCGGTCTCGCATGAATGTCCAGGTGAGGGGGGTTTTAGAAGATTCTTGATCAACAGAAAGCACCGACCTTTGCAGAGAGTGGCTTGCTCACGCGCCGTCAAGCTTCTTGTAGCTGCAACGGTGATTGTGACGCTCATCCTTTTCTCATTGTTGAGCAAGGAGAAGAAGTCAAAGTGGAAGAGGGCAAAAATCAACAGTGTTACGATGAGACCCTCTCGAAGCCCCACGCTACAAACACGAGTAGTACACTATGCGAAACCGACGTCACACTCAACTAAGGCCATGGCTGCTGATCAACGATGTGGGAAGAGTACTCGAGGTAGTAGTAGTAACCACTTTTCGCACATTCAATTAACAACGTACTTTGCAGCATACCTCCGAACAAACATACCCTACCCTACCGTGATCCAGTATAATACCTCTGGTGCTTGCACATGTAAGGCCACAACATGAGACAGGCATCTTCTTTCTCTGTCTAATCGCAGCCCCGAGCTCGTCGTCAGTTCGTCAAAACTCGTCAACGACAACTACCTCAGAGCCGCGCGAAGAGCTGCTCTACGAGAACATCACGGAGGCGGACGTCGACTTCCGATTCGCCAACGGCGGCTACTGCGATCGCTTCGAGGGTCGGCGGCCGCGTCTACTGATCATGGTCTCGAGCGCGCCGGACAATTTCGAGCGACGGAGAAGACTGCGCGAAGGCTGGGCCAACATCACTGACCTGGAGAAGCACAAGTTTGGCAGACTCTTTGTTGTGGGAAGGACGCCGTCTGAAACGAGCGCTGGAATCGAGAGGGAAATCGTTGAGTTTGGAGATGTGGTTCAGACCAACTTTATGGAGGCCTACGACAATTTGACCTTAAAAAGTGAGGTTCTTTTGAAGGCACTTGTGGCTCTTGTAGGTGTTATGTACAACATATCATGCGAACAAAACAGTTTGAGTGCTGTTAGTACTGCACTGCCGCGCACGCCACTTCTCAGCAGCACTTACTTGACATCTGCTTCTATCCTGCCAGCACTGAATGAGCAACGACTATTGGTTGTTGGAGGGGAAGGGAAGAAAGTGAATTTGTTGAAAGATTAAACAATTGCCTGAATGGTTCCAACACACGGTTAGACAGGGGGTGCAACTCACTTTCGTAGGCGCTGCATCCGAGCGAGAGTCCAATGAATTATGTAATTTTGAATCGTTTACGTAGCCATATGTGCGTGCGTACTGTATCCTAGGCATATCAGCGCTTCGCTGGTTCGCCCGCTACTGCCCCGCCGCCCGATTCCTAATGAAGGCAGACGACGACATCTTCATTGACGTTGACTCACTATCGAACCTTTTGAACAACCTCTCACGAGATGGAATTGACTCAGAGCTGGCCTTTGTTTGCAAGGTTTGGAGAGGTGCAAAGGTCGTCTTTGACAGGCGATACAGGAACTACGCAACGTATGATGCCAGGCTCAAGCGAGTGGGATCGAAATATCAGTATCCAACGTACTGCGCAGGCATGGGATACATGATGACGCAGGTTCGTTGGAATAACTTGGCAAAATGCCTACCGTAAAACCTCCAAAAAGCGACCCGGTCGCTTGTTATTTCAACCACCCATCTAGGGGGGGGGGGGTCGCTTATTAGAGGGGGGAGCTTATTGGAGTGGGGTAGCTGATTGGAGGGGGGTCGCTTATTGGAGTGGGGTCGCTTATTGAAGGGGGGTCGCTTATTATTTCAAACCCCCTCTAATCTAAGGGGGTCTCTTGTTGGAGTGGGGTCGCTTATTGCAGAGGGGTCGCTTATTTGATGTTTACATTGATAAACAACAAAATAAAATGGCGGTTAACGACTAAACAATTAGGGAACACCACCTAGTCTAGTCTTCACCGTGAATTACAGCCACTGGCCTCACTGCTGGCAAAGAACGCTCTCTCGCCAAACGCGTTTCGAACGGAAGACGTCTATATCACTGGATTCCTACCGTTGAACCTCACGGATGTCAGGCATATCGACAATCAGTTCTACTGCACTAAATCTCCAGAGCACACTTCGATTCTGTGCTAAGACAAGCTGTGTGTGTAACAAGCTTAGAGTAACAAGCTTTGTCTAAAAACTGTGGCATCACGTTGGCATCAGTGTAAACTTGAGAGCGTGTGCGCGATAATGTGCACTGGATAGTGAAGTGCCGCTAGACATTTAGTCGACAATCTGGTGGGGTATCGCCGCAATTGGTCTTGGATTTGTTCGTGGTACCTGATCCACATATGGATCAGAAGAATCGCCGCAGGCACACTTTGCGCTTATAATTGTGGCAACTGATCCATAAATGGATCAGAGAGATTCGCCGCAGGCACACAGTGCAATAAAAGCGTCTAAATGAGACGACGCCCTATTGAAAAGGGTATAAATGGGACGACGCCCTATTGAAAAGGGTATAAATGGGACGACGCCCTATTCTTTTGGGCTTAGGGCCCGATACATCCACACAAAGATATTGAAAATTATGCTGCTCAAAATTGTCGAAATTTGGGATTTAAGACAATACCCTTGAAAATATCCCTAATTACGTTAATTATAAAATCTGAAACTATTTGCTAAATACTTGGCAGACTATGCTCGACACATCCGTGCAAAGAAATTTTGAAATTTAAGCTGTTTGAAATCGTCAAAATTTAAGGATTTTAACAAAATCCTTAAAAATATCCTAAATTTCGTTAATTATAATTACGGAAACTATTTGCTAAATACTTGACAGACTATGCTCGATACATCCGTGCAAAGAAGTTTTGAAATTTAAGCTGTTTGAATTTATCGAAATTTTGGATTTAAGACAAAAACCTTAAAAATATCCCTAATTTCGTGAATTCTAAAATCTGAAACTATTTGCTAAATACTTGGCAGACTATGCTCGACACATCCGTGCAAAGAAAATTTTGAAATTTAAGCTGTTTGAAATCGTCGAAATTTAAGGATTTTAACAAAATCCTTAAAAATATCCTAAATTTCGTTAATTATAATTGCGGAAACTATTTGCTAAATACTTGACAGGCTATGCTCGATACATCCGTGCAAAGAAGTTTTGAAATTTAAACTGTTTGAATTTATCGAAATTTGGGAATTTTGACAAAAACCTTGAAAATATCCCTAATTTTGTGAATTCTAAAATCTGAAACTATTTGCTAAATACTTGGCAGACTATGCTCGACACATCCGTGCAAAGAAATTTTGAAATTTAAGCTGTTTGAAATCGTCGAAATTTAAGGATTTTAACAAAATCCTTAAAAATATCCTAAATTTCGTTAATTATAATTGCGGAAACTATTTGCTAAATACTTGACAGACTATGCTCGATACATCCGTGCAAAGAAGTTTTGAAATTTAAGCTGTTTGAATTTGTCGAAATTTGGGAATTTTGACAAAAACCTTGAAAATATCCCTAATTTCGTGAATTCCAAAATCCGAAACTATGTCACAAATTCATCGCGTCTTATGCCCTTTCCATTTCAGCAAAAACTATCTCGATACAACTTATAAATAAAAGTGTCATTTTTGACATTTTTGTATTTTAATTGTGAATATCTCGAAGTAGGGAAATTAGCAACAGAAACGGACAACGGCGCGTTACTCAGCGCATTCGACTCCATTGGATGGCACTAACCGTCATGTCTAGTTGTTCCGGACCCACAGACACACACACACACACACACACACAAACGGACAATAGCGTCCGTATATATACTCGCCGCCCTGGGGGGCGGCGAAAAAACTGGGTACCCGATGACGGTTGATTGGCATTGTATAGTGTGTCGTGCATTTGAGGAGTATATTCCATAGAGTGTCAGAATAGTAAGTTGAGCATTTCTTCGGGGAGTATCGCCGCAGTTACCTCGAGTTTCCAGAGAAAGATCGTGCCATTGTTGGGCAATCGATGCCTGTAAGGCGCATTGGTGGGTACTGATCCATAAATAGATCCGGAATGTTCGCCGCAGGTTCACTTTGGAATAAAGAGGGTCTAAATGGGACGACGCCCTTTTCTTTTGGGTCACAAATACGGACGGTTACGGTACCGTTGCTGTAGATTGCAGAACCGCACAGTGAACAGAATTGCCGCGTTTCGTCATCGATTGAATAGGTGGCAAAAACATACGTTGCCGGACACATCCATAGAAAAATATTGCTAAGTTTTAGCCATTTGAAATTGCCGAAATCTGCCATGTTTGAAAAAAGACCTTGAAAATATCCCTAATTTTGCGAATTCTAAAATCTGAAACTGCTGTAAAATTACTTGACATACTACGCCCGATTCATCCACGCAAAGATATTTTCAATTTTAAGTTGTTTGAAATTGTCAAAATTTAGCAATTTTGAGAAAAACCTTGAAAATATTCCTAAATTCGTTGATTATAAAATATAGAAATATTTGCTACATATATGGCAGTCTATGCCCGACACAACCATGCAAAGACATTCTGAAATTTAAGCTATTCGAAATTGTCGAAATTTGGGAATTTTAGCAATACCCTTGAAAATATACCTAATTTCGCTAATTAGTAAATCTGAAACTATTTGTTAAATACTTGGCTGACTATGCTCGATACATTCGTGCAAAGAAGTTTTGAAATTTAAGCTGTTTGAATTTGTCGAAATTTGGGAATTTTGACAAAACTATTATAAATAACCCTAATTTCGTTAATTACAAAATCTGAAACTACCTATTTAATAATACTTGGTAGACTATGCTTGATACATCCGTGCAAAGAAGTTATGAAATTTAAGCTGTTTGAATTTGTCGAAATTTGGGAATTTTGACAAAACCCTTGAAAATGTCCCTAATTTCGTTAATTTTAAAATCTGAAACTATATGATAAATACTTGGCAGACTATGCTCGATACATCCGTGCAAAGAAGTTTTGAAATTTAAGCTGTTTGAATTTATTGAAATTTGGCAATTTTCACAAAACCCTTGAAAATATACCTAATTTCGCTAATTAGTAAATCTGAAACTATTTGTTAAATACTTGGCTGACTATGCTTGATACATCCGTGCAAAGAAGTTATGAAATTTAAGCTGTTTGAATTTGTCGAAATTTGGGAATTTTGACAAAACCCTTGAAAATGTCCCTAATTTCGTTAATTATAAAATCTGAAACTATTTGATAAATACTTGGCAGACTATGCTCGATACATCCGTGCAAAGAAGTTTTGAAATTTAAGCTGTTTGAATTTATTGAAATTTGGCAATTTTCACAAAACCCTTGAAAATATACCTAATTTCGCTAATTAGTAAATCTGAAACTATTTGTTAAATACTTGGCTGACTATGCTCGATACATTCGTGCAAAGAAGTTTTGAAATTTAAGCTGTTTGAATTTGTCGAAATTTGGGAATTTTGACAAAACTATTAAAAATAACCCTAATTTCGTTAATTACAAAATCTGAAACTATTTAATAAATACTTGGTAGACTATGCTTGATACATCCGTGCAAAGAAGTTATGAAATTTAAGCTGTTTGAATTTGTCGATAAACGGCGTCGTATAATGCCGATAACATATAGCGAACGCGGCGATATCACTGAGCTTTAGATCAGCTGTACAGAGAAGCCGTATCGAATGTAAGAATAGCTGTTAACTTGGCATTATGGGTACACGTTCTCATGTTTCTTTCTCCAGATGCGGCTAACGATGCGTACAAAGTTCACTATACCGCTCACCAAAATTTGACGGACACAAAGTACAGGTTGAACTTTTTACACACACAGCTTGTTTCGCCGCGCCTCAGCGCGGCGATGTGTATACAGTATATGTTACGTCCACTTTCCGCATTCGTCCAGAAGCCGCATAATGCGGATTCTGGACGACACGGCGTCCAGAATACGCATTGGAAAGGAGAGGCATGCATCACCGCACCATTACTGGTCAGCCCCATTCGCGTCGCGTTTGGATTACGGTACTTTGTACTGTGTCGGTTTGGTCCAGGAAGAAACTCTGAACTCTGAACCATGCGTAATCTGCACGTCCAGAATCAGCATTTCTTTGCCATCATGAAGGAGGCGCACAGCAGGCCTGAGCAGGGGGTGAAGTAGATGGAGGAGTGTTCACCCCACTTACAGTTTGCACTAAAACTCGGCCGGCCTCGCGCCTGGCGGGTCTCAGCTGAGACTTAGCGCGACCACCAACTTCAGGGCGCGCTCCGCGCGCCCTGAAGTCGGTCACCGGTCGCGTTAAGCCTAAGCTTCGACCCGCCAGACTGCGACGCCGACTGACTCTTGTGGACTGTGGGCGCAGGGCGAGCCTAAGCATAGCCTAATATCAAAGGAAAATCATACTTTCAAAGACAACAACATTGTAATCAATCAAGGAATGCGTATTCTTGACGTCCAAGTTACGCATATAGAGCCAGGAGCATGCTTCTCCTTCTCCAAAGCGGATTCTGGACGGCGCCGCGTCCACAATCCGCATTATGCGGAAACTGGACGCGTCGTCGTCCAGAAGCCGCATATGCGGATTCTGGACGAATGCGGATTCTGGACGTCACATATATACAGATGACGATGTGTAGTCCGCGAACTTTTTTGTCCTGCCGAAGTAAAACACGTGACAGATGGCGCCAGGTAGAGTCGATGTCGCCGATTACGGATCCGATGAGATTTGCTGTTGCTAATTTCAAAATGAGTGTGGGTGTAACGTTTGAAGTTTGAAACTTTTCGACAAATTATCTCTATTTGCAATGTTACGGTGCTTACGGGGCATATCACGTGCTAAAGCACCGTAGTCTGCTGAATAGACGCCAACTGAGAGTATAAGAGCGCCGTTTTGAGAAACGCTGCGATGCGACAGCATGGCGTAGGCGGGAAAGCCGCCCGATCGCGCGCAAAAACGTGCGAGCCGACCGAGGTTCGATCCTCGGCGAGCCTTTTGCTTTTTTGCTGCGCTTTATTCTGCTTTTGTCATTTACGTTTTGACGCCGAATAGCCAAACCACCATCGGCGTAGCGCCTTCTGGTTTCTCCACGTCAGCAAAATTGTTTACATAGGGTAACCTTAAATCTCTGTGTTCAATGCTACCGGTAGCGAGTTTCGTTGAAGACTATACCTACGCTCACACCACCACCCCGTCGATTGGCATCTTGTCACACGATGGCGTCGATAACACCCAGCGAAGTGTTGGCGTCCGTTTGCGTTGCTGAGTCATCGTCGTAGTCGCGTCCAGTTGCTCCAAAAGTGGGCCAAGTTGTTTACCGAACCTCAAAGCTCTGATAGTTGTGTTCAGAACTTCAGACGCTAGCAAGTTTTCATCTTTGGCAAGTTTTTTTGTTGGATGTGAGGATTTCACACAGCTAGAAACTTTAGATCAACGGCGTCGTATCATGCCGATAACATATAGCGAACGCGGCGATATCACTGATCACTTAGATCAGCTGTACAGACAACCGTATCGTGGTAATAGCTGCACTTGGTTTATAGCAGACTTTCTCAAGCTAATTTCTCCAGATGCGGCTAATGGTGTGTATTAAGTTCACTATACTGTTCCCCAAGATGTGACAGACACAATGTATAGGTTGAACTTTTTACACACACAGCTTGTTTCGCCCGGCCTCAGCCGGGCGAACCCCTACGAGAGCTTATCGTGCGTTCGTCTGTGCGTGCGTGCGTGCGTCACGCTCTCAGATCTCGCCGTTGGTAAGTCGTAGGAAGGCGATCTTGGGCTTTATGGATAGCTCTCGACTTACTGGTAATGTCGCTAAGAGACTTCGAAATTCAAACGTTTGAATAGCGCGCGCTACAGTAACCCGAATTTTCAAACTGAAAACGGCTATTACTCGCTCGTCTTACGTCGTAGAGCGGCGTGCGATAGGTCAACTGAAAGGTCTCGACGTGCTCTTTCGTTTGGCGTGAAAAATTTTACTTAATTACGCAAACACGCAACACGAAAAGCGACATTCTCGCGTTTTTAACGCAGAAATCGCTCTAACTCGCTCAGCGTGCGTCGTACGGAGACGATCTTGGGTTGGTTGGATAGCTCTCGACTCACTGATCATTTGTTTTTCTATTGGTCGAAACTCAAAAGTTTGAATTTCGGGAGCTACAGTAACCCAAAGGTTTAAAACGCAAAACTTATCTAGCTCGCTCGTCTTCCGTCATAGAGAGACGATCTTGAGCTCGTTGTTGAATAACTTTCGGCACACTGATAATTCCGTTAGGAAAGTCGATTCAAAAGTTTGAATTGCGCGCGCTACAGTAACCCGAAGGTCCAAAACGCAAAACGGCTCTAACATGCTCGTCTTACGTCGTAGAGCGGCGTGTGATAGGTCAACTAAAAGGTGTCGACGTGCTCTTTCACTTGGCGTAAAACTTTTGTTAATTACGCAAACACGCACCACAAAAAGCGACATTCTTGCGTTTTTAGCATAGAAATCGATCTAACTCGCTCAGCGTGCGTTGTAGAGAGACGATCTTGAGTTGCTGGATAGCTCTTGACTCACTGATCATTTGTTCTTCTATTGGTCAAAACTCAAAAGTTTGAATATCGCGAGCTACAGTAACCCAAAAGTTCAAAACGCAAAACTTATCTAACTCGTTCGTCTTCCGTCACAGAGAGACGATCTTGAGTTCGTTGAATAGGTTTCAGCACACTGATAATTCCGTTAAGAGAAGTCGAAATACAAAAGTTTGAATTGCGCGCGCTACAGTAACCCGAAGGTCCAAAACGCAAAACGGCTCTAACACGTCCGTCTTACGTCGTAGAGCGGCGTGCGATAGGTCAACTAAAAGGTGTCGACGTGCTCTTTCTCTTGGCGTAAAAATTTTGTTAATTACGCAAACACGCATCACAAAAAGCGACATTCTTGCGTTTTAAGCATAGAAATCGATCTACAGTAACCCAAAGGTTCAAACAGCAAATCGGCCCTACCTCGCTCGTCTTACGTTGTAGAGGGGCATTCGTTCGACCGTTTGAAAGCTTACGTTGAGGTAGTTGTTGAGCACTCATTCCTAAAGAAATACTTTTGTTTTTTCAAACCCTTGTCTTACGAACAACTTTGTCTGCTAAAAAATTAATCCCGGGCGATCCCAATGTTGCCCTGCAACAACCGCTCAGAAATGCGTGTGTCTTGCTCAAAAAATTAATCCCGGGCGATCCCAATGTTGCCCTGCAAGAACCCCTCAGAAAGAAGCGTGTCAGAAGTAGCGCATGAATAGTGGACTCCGGGCGGCCGCGCGTCATATCGGAAAGGCTTCGAATTACTTAACAAAAGTATCCTCTCATTTACTCTTCCACTTTAAAACACTCACAAACCACTCTGTGTAATAAAACAACTCAACTTTTTTAAAACAGCTTGTTACTTACCCAGAATCGCCAAAAATAACTGGGTAAAACCGGGTAAAACCGGGCACCCGGTTTTCTAGAAACCGGGTATACTTACTTTTACTTACCCGGTTTTATTCTGGGCAGATTTACTTACTTTTACTAACCCGGTTTTAAAATTTCTAAAGTTGCCATCACTAGTACTTATGTATTTCGGCGCGCTTTGTCTATTGCCGGTAGATGGGATTGAGTTCCCAGGGTGTATGATGCGTTGACTCCTATTATCGACCTTATTTCCAACAGAGAAGGCAGCAGCAGCGGTCGATTTTCGTGAATTCGGATTCGGAGGAGAACAAGAACAAGCCGAAGATGACGCGCGTGGTTCCAGAGGATGCACCGATTCAGAACGCAAGGATCATCTGGCACAAGAACATCGCGGTCGCCTTCGAGCGACTGACGGCCGCACAGACGGCCAAGATCGCGGGGCACATCTACTTGAGGGGCTCATTTCCCCTCCCGGCCGCGGCCCCCCCCCCCCCCCCCCCCCCCCCCCCCCCCCCCCCCCCCCCCCCCCCCCCCCCCCCCCCCCCCCCCTCCCCTCCGCCCCCCGTTCCCGGGCCTTTTGGGTTTTAACGCGTTTTTCCTTTTTTCGCCGCGCGCCTCAGCGCGGCGAGGTGTATATATACGGATGACAATGTGTGTGTGTGTGTGTGTCTGTCTGTCCGCGCATCGAAATAAGATATGTGACATATGTGGTCAAGTAGAGTCAATGTCGCTGAGTACGGATCCAGTGTCCGTTCCTGTTGCTAATTTCGCATTTTCGAGATATTCGCAATTAAAATTCCAAAATGTCGAAAATCGACTTTTTCGCCTGATGAGCTAGCGGCGAAATTTCTTCAGAAATGGAAAGAGCATAGACCGCGGATAATTTGTAACACAAAGGAATTTTTTGCAAGTGTGGAATTTAATAGAAATACATGATTATTTATCAAAATTCCATAAATTGACACAAATAGACCGTCATTTATTGACGAATATGAATGCCGAAATGGATAGGTCGTATGCCAATAAGAATTTGTGACATGGTTTTACAGTTTTGAAAAATTGCAATTTAGAGATATTTACAATTAAAATTCAAAAATGTCGAAAATCGACTTTTTCACCTGATGAGCTAGCCGCGAAATTTCTTCAGAAATGGAAAGAGCACGGACCGCTGATAATTTGTAACCCAAAAGAAATTCTTTGTCGATGTGGAATTTGATAGAAATACGCAATTGTTTGCCAAAATTTCATAAATTGACAAAAATAGAACGTCATTTATTGACGAATATAAATGCGAAATGGATAGGTCGTACGCCAATAAGAATTTGTGACATGGTTTTACAGTTTTGAAAAATTGCAATTTAGAGATATTTACAATTAAAATACGAAAATGTCGAAAATCGACTTTTTCACCAGATTAGCTAGCAACGAAATTTCTTCAGAAATGGAAAGAGCATAGACCGCGGATCATTTGTAACACAAAGAAAATTTTTTTCAAGTGTGGAATTTAATAGAAATACATGATTATTTATCAAAATTCCATAAAATGACACAAATACATAGAACGTCATTTATTGACGAATGTGAATGCAGAAATGGATAGGTCGTGCGCTAATAAGAATTTGTGACATGATTTTA
The DNA here is from genome assembly GCA_030248115.1 of Linhomoeus sp. GSCO2_2. Taxonomy (NCBI): domain Eukaryota; kingdom Metazoa; phylum Nematoda; class Chromadorea; order Monhysterida; family Linhomoeidae; genus Linhomoeus; species Linhomoeus sp. GSCO2_2. The sequence continues at coordinate 25,517 of JASAMZ010004016.1, read as the reverse complement.
TAGTTTCGAACAATTGCAAATTAGGGATATTTACAATTAAAATACGAAAATGTCGAAAATCGGTTTTTTTCGCCTGATGAACTAGCGACGAAATTCTTCAGAAATGGCAAGCGCATAGACAACGGATAATTTAACAAGAGAAAATTCTTGCTAACATTAAATTTGATAGAAATGTTCAAAATTTCGATAGAAATGCCAAAGACTTGTTCATTGATAAATGTCAACGCAGAAATACGTACAAATCAAACGGAATTCCTGGTAGAGAACGACTGCACCAACATTTGGCAAGTTTTTTTGTTCGGTGTGGCGTATTCACACAGGTATAAAACTTCAGATGAACGGCGTCGTATCATGCCGATAACATATAGCGAACGCGGCGATATCACTGAGCTTTAGATCAGCTGTACAGATAACCGTATCGTGTGAATAGCTGCACTTGGTTTGCGGCACACGTTCTCAAGATACCTTCTCTAGATACGGCTAATGGTGTGTGTAAAGTTCACTATACTGTTCACCAAGGTTTGACAGACACATTGTATAGGTTGAACTTTTTACACACACAGCTTGTTTCGCCCGGCCTCAGCCGGGCGAACCCCTACGAGAGCTTATCGTGCGTTCGTGCGTTCGTTCGTTCGTCCGTCACGCTCTTAGATCTCAGCGTTGGAAAGTCGTAGGACGGCGATCTTGGGCTTTATGGATAGCTCTTGACTTACTGGTAATGTCGCTAAGAGACTTCGAAATTCAAAAGTTTGAATTGCGCGCGCTACAGTAACCCGAAGGTTCAAAGTGAAAACGGCTATTACTCGCTCGTCTTACGTCGTAGAGCGGCGTGCGATAGGTCAACTAACAGGTCTCGACGTGCTTTTTCGGTTGGCATTAAAAGTTTTCTTAATTACGCAAACACGCAACACGAAAAGCGACATTCTCGCGTTTTTAGCATAGAAATCGCTCTAACTCGCTCAGCGTGCGTCGTAGGGAGACGATCTTGGGTTGGTTGGATAGCTCTGGACTCACTGGACACTGATCGTTTGTTCTTCTATTGGTCGAAACTCAAAAGTTTGAATATCGCGAGCCACAGTAACCCAAAAGTTCCAAACGCAAAACTTCTCTAACTCGCTCGTCTTCTGTCGTAGAGAGACGATCTTGAGTTTTTTGAATAGGTTTCAGCACACTGATTATTCCGTTAAGAAAATTCGAGATTCGAGAGTTTGAATTTCGCGAGCTACAGTAACTCAAAGGTTCAAACAGCAAATCGGCCCTAAGTCGCTCGTCTTACGTTGTAGAGCGGCATTCGTTCGACCGTTTGAAAGCTTACGTTGAGGCAGTTGTTGAACGGTCATTCCTAAAGAAATATTTTTTGTTTTTAAACCCTTGTCTTACGAACAACTTTACCTGCTAAAAAAATTAATCCCGGGCGATCCCAATGTTGCCTTGCAACAACCGCTCAGAAATGCGTGTGTCTTGCTCAAAAAACTAATCCCGGGCGATCCCAATGTTGCCCTGCAAGAACCCCTCAGAAAGGAGCGTGTCAGAAGTAGCGCATGAATAGTGGACTCCGGGCGGGCGCGCGTCATATCGGAAAGGCTTCGAAAAACTTTACAAAAGTATCCACTCTTTTACTCTTCCACTTTAAAACACTCACAAACCACTCTGTATTAATAAAACAACTCAACTTTTTTAAAACAGCTTGTTGTCTTATTTCTGCAAAATTTTCGCACTTTTTGGTATTTTTGGCAAGATTTTTTGGTCGTTTTAAATTACAACTTTTAATCAAACCCCTCTCCCTGCCAACTCCATTACCAACCATCACCCAGCAAACTGTGTATTACCAGCACTCTTAGCAGGGTGTTGGTCGGGGTATTTTTGGCCCCACCCCCCCCCCCCCCCCCGCTAGTCCACTATATGTACGTCCACATACATTTAGGGCAGGGTGGCCAATAGAAACTTAAACTAGTTTCAGTTTCAGTTACAATCAGTTAACTGAAACTGAAACTGAATCGAAACTCGCAGGGATTCCATAACTGAAACTGAAACTGAAACTCACAGTTTAGTTTCAGTTATTTGAATGTCAAATTTCCCAAATTTCAGCAGGTTCTCATAAAATTCTCTCCGAATTTTCTACACATGTAGACGTTTTGTTCGAATTTAGGCCCAAATATGCAAGGATGTCGTCCAAAGTTTAGAAATCGCTTCTTTGTCCGCTAAATATCATCCCACGAGAATGATTTTGAGCAATTCGTTGTGACTTTTTGAACCTTCAATAACTGAAGCGCAGTTTCAGTTCAATAACTGAAACGCAGTTTCAGTTACTGAATCGAAACTCGCGCGGATTCCATAACTGAAACTGAAACTGAAACTCAGCCAGCATAATAATTTTAACTGAAACTGAAACTAAAATGAGTTTCTATATTGGTCACCCTGATTTAGGGGACGATCCACGGCGAGAAGCCCGACGAGGGTCTAGTGGGCCACGTGATGAGCGGCGGGCCCGAGTTGATCGGCCCCTTCCTCAGGGGGCTGCTGAAGCACCGCGAGGTGCACGCCCTCTTCGCCCTGGCCAAGGGCGCCTTCGCGATGACCTTGGACCTGGCCACGAGCCTGGTGCAGCGACTCCAGCTGCTGCCCAGCATCAATGCGCCAGGTAGTGGCATTCTGGGATGGGGGATGGGCTCCAAGCCTGATGTGTACCCTTATCCGCCCCCCCCCCCCGCCCCTCTCGATGGCCGGCTACGCCCCCCCCCCCTCGCCCCGCCCCCCCCGCCCCCCCCCCCCCCCCCCCCACCCCCGCCGGCCGACTGGCGCTTACTAGCACTAGCGTCGACCTAGGTGCACGTGACTTGAATGGCGGAGGGGGGGGGGGGGCGGGCTAGCACACCCCTCCCCCGCCCCTCCCAAAGAAGAGGTAAGAATGCCAGGACAACTCTGTCTTCTTCCAGCTGGCCAGAAGGCCAGCTGCTACGTGGCGGGCGCGACTTGCACCACCACAAAGACGACAAGTTGAGCTTTTGAACGGTCTTGGAACGAACATCGTAGCTTGTAGCACGCTCTCGAACAAGCGAATCAACGCTAGTCTGCAAGCGCATAATCAGGTTCCACCAGCTGCTCTTGTTGCTGCAAGGTCTCCTCCACGAGTGCCAGCGTCTTTGACGAATTAATCGTTTTGGGGCCGGATTCACGCGTGAATCAGTGTAGGGCGCTGATATTTTGCAGGTGTCTAAGTTACACTTGGTAGTACTTACGTACAAAATTTCAGCAAAATCGGTCAACGCAGCGGCGCGCGGGAGCTCATCAAAGTTGGAACACCCACCGTGGGACACCCTGTATGTGGTATGGCAGACATTGAGGAAGCTGTGTAGGTCGCCTGCGCCGAGTTACAGGGTCTCATTTTGTTTTGAAGTTTAGTGTAACTGCCCGATAAGCTTGTATGTGACGTCTTTGGGGCTGGAAGTTGTCGGTTGGACACTTAGAAAAGCTTGTAAACGCACAGAACGCCACAACAAGTCACCAGAACTCTTCTACAGTACTTTAGAGCATTTTCCGTTTTAGCGCCCCGGGGCGCTTAGATGGCACCAACTTTAGGTCGTCTCAGGACCCATTTCAACGTAAGCGCCCCGGGGCGCTTAAGCGGAAAAACCCGGTAGGCTAGGAGAGCATCGTGCTTTGACAACTAGGAGTAGGTATGTAGCACAGTGCAGTACGGAGGAACGAAATCGTTGAACTCGTGCCGCCAGTTCAATCAAATAAATTGATGCCTTTCCTAAACATCGGTCTTCGTCTGAGATTTGTCCTCCATCGCCGTACGACAGGTGACATGTGACAGGAACGACAGGAGGGCAGATGAATATAATCCGGGGTGCGTGGTGTCTAATGGCGTCACGTCGCCCGTCGTCCCGCCTCTTCCCCCAGGCTAGAGGGGGTGTATAGCAAGTAGAGGGAGTGAAGGGCCCGCGTGGGGCTCTGCAATACCAGCGGGCCGTCCCGCGCTGAAGCAAAGCCGCGCTGTCTGTCAGTCTGTTTGTTTGTGTGTGAACAAAATATCCCTCGACAGCGGCGACGGATCCCGGACACCTATACATTTTCGGAACCGCCTTCCGCCGGGCACCATTTGGCGGAAGTTTGGTCTTTGGCCGCCGCCTAAATTCGGTCGATCGACTGCCGCGCCGCCTGTCGGATGACATATTTCGTCTATCCAATCACCGTGCGTCGCGAGCACGCATCGGTCCAATGAGTGCGCGTCACGAGCGACCGCCTATGTCGCGAGGCCGGTGACGTCAGACTATTGATTATATGCTGCTATAGGGGAGGGTCCACGCTCTTCACTCTGCAATACCAGCGGGCCGTCCCGCGCTGAAGCAAAGCCGCGCTGTCTGTCAGTCTGTTTGTTTGTGTGTGAACAAAATATCTCTCGACAGCGGCGACGGATCCCGGACACCTATACATTTTCGGAACCGCCTTCCGCCGGGCACCATTTGGCGGAAGTTTGGTCTTTGGCCGCCGCCTAAATTCGGTCGATCGACTGCCGCGCCGCCTGTCGGATGACGTATCTCGTCTATCCAATCCCCGTGCGTCGCGAGCACGCATCGGTCCAATGAGTGCGCGTCACGAGCGACCGCCTACAGTACGGGACACTAACTGGGTGCAAAAGTTCGTGAGTTCGTGGAAAAATGCCACGAACTCACAAACTGAGCCCCTATGTTTTGTGTGGAGAGGTTCGTGGCAGAGTTCGTGACCTAGTTCGTGGTAGGCGGCCAAAGTTCGTGAGTTTGTGGCGAGTTCGTGGGTTCCTGGCGGGGATGAGCGGCGCCGCCGTCCCCCGCCCGCCTCCAACCCCCCACCCCCCCCCCCCCCCCCCCCCCCCCCCCCTTCCCGCCCGCCAGTCACCCTTTGTTTTGGCGGCGCTGCACCATTGATGCCTCCGCTACACGCCCTTTGACTTTGCCGCTGCCATAGCGGGTCGAGCCGAGTAGAGACAGAGCGAGAGAGAAAGAGAGAGTGACAAAGACTGCTTTACAAAGTTGCAAATGGCAAAGTTGCAATGAAACCTTCACAACGTCACAACGTGTAACCAGCGTAACTACCGCCACAGATGAGCATGAGAGCGAGTGGTTAGAAACAGTTGCACCAATCGAAACTAACAACACTTCAGCTGTCTTAAGCAGAATCGCCCTCTGGTCCATTTTCATTGTTTTGGGTCACTTCCGTCAATGGCCCTTGTTTAGTGCAATACTTTTTGCGCCAATTAGCATTTGCGTTAGTGACGGTGGCAAGTCTGATTTGCCGTTCGTTGCGGATCTCGTCCGGCTGGAGGGGCTTGCGCTCAAAGACCACCTCTTTTGCCCAGTCGAGCAAAGCCGCATCAATGGGGCCATCAACCCTGGTCTTCCTGTCGCCACCTTCTTTGTTCCATTGTGAAGTGCTTCCTGTCAGAGTCTTCCACTTCCTCTCCCCTTCGGGAAGGACCTCTTCAAGCAGGCGGGTAAGGAAGACCGCTCGCGTTCCAGAGAGCAACAATAGGGCCCTGACTCTTTCTTCGCTAACTTGTCGACCCCCCAGTGCGCCGTCGCTCGTCTGACGGGAAGCGTCTGCGCTCACGGGAGTCTCTGTTGGGGGTGGGGTTTTTTCGTCGTCGTCCACGCGCGCTTGATCGGATGGGCTAGTGTCGTTTAGTCTCGCTGACTCTCGATGTTTGACGACGGTAGCGCCATTTGAGATAGCCTCCTTGATCTCTGAAGGTATGTACCATGAACACATATTGTGTACCACATAGCGTAATTCCTCCAAAACGCGCCTGGGCGCTAAGTTTCTCTTCTCACTCTAGGAGGGGGCGTTTATTGGAGGGTGGCGCTTAATGGGGGCAGTATGGTACACACACCAACGTAACTCTGTGACATGTTGCAATTACGTGAAGTTAACATACCGGTCAGCAAGGCCGTTTGTCTCTCTGATGTTGTTGCCAGTCGCTCAGATGATGATGCAATTCGATTGAGTGCTTCAAGCATTGAACTGTAGAAGCCGGGCCAGGGCGCTGATTGCACATTTTGGCAGCCCAAAGTGGTGAGATCGGCCCCTTGAGGCTGGTACGAAGCGCTGCTGGCTGACCGAATGACGCCTGGCTCTGCGGTGATTTGGTCATCTTGTTGAGCCCTGATCACCTCTTGCAGTTTGGGAAGGAGCTGCTCTGCTCGCTCCTGAACATGAAGATTAGACTAAATGTTACTTCCACTATTTGCTGTTGTGTATGTATCTACATATGTAGAAGCACTCAAATGAACTCACTTGAAATTCTCTTAGCTGCAGACCACCGCCTCCGGAAGTGTCGATCGCTGAGGGAGCAGCTTCAGCAGTGATCAAATCGATAGTAGGAGACGCAGCTGGCGCCACTTGTGAAGATGAAGCCTGAAGGGTGGCTCACGTTTGGACCACGCACAGTACGCCAGGGCAAAACACACACAGCAGTTGTGCCACCTTCTCGCTCGCTTCCACGGCGACTCTCAAAAGAAATTTCCGAACGCCGCGCCAGCCTACGCAAATCCTGTCTTCTTTCCACAGTGAGGCGGAGATTTCTTTGGGAGTTTTGTTTCCATACCACCACAAGCGCCAAATTCTCTCCTTAGTGGAGTCAGAAAAATGAACTCCTGTCAACGGGCATTGGAGCATTTTCAAAAGAAGCGCTTCAGGGTTGGTAGATAGGCAAAGGAGGTTCCGACGGCTGAAAACTCGCTGCACAGTTGCACACTGAGATGAAATGCCGTTTGCAGTAGGTATACGGGGCGGATACTGGATAGAGAAGGCGTGAATAGGCGCGTCAATCAGGCGTAAGAAGGTTGATGAATGGACGGGCCATTGGGCTTCGCGCGCCGTATGCGTAAACAATGCGATACTTTTCAAAGGCCATCCCCCGGCCGTCGCCGCTATCCCCCCTTCCCCCCACCCCATCCCCAGTTCGTGGGGTTCGTGCATCAATTGCATAGTAAGGTTCGTGAGTTCGTGAGTTCGTGAGAGTTCGTGGGTTCGTGGAGTTCCAGGAACTTTTGCACCCAGTTAGTGTCCCGTACTGTACATACATAGCGTTTTCAAATTGTCACTCGTGTGTTTGTGAAACTTTTAGATAGAGGGTCAAACATGATCCGCGCGTTCGACGGGCACAAGCGTGAGAGCTGCTTTTGCCATGCTCTCAACAACGTGTTGGACGCAGCCACAACGCGTGAAAAGTTGGAGGAGGAAGCGAGAGATATTGACGAACAGTTAGCAGTGAGCAAACTCAGCCGTTCGCTATCAAACGCAGCGCTTACCAAGGGCTGAGCCACAAGAGCTGCTGGGTTTCTGGAGTGAGCGGCAGCGGGAGTTTCCCTGTATGGCAGAACTCGCCAAGAGGATTCTTGCTATCCCTGCTAGTTCTGCTGCGCCAGAGAGAACGTTCAGCAGAGCTGGCTATACGATCACCTATCTGAGAAACCGGCTATTGCCTGACACTGTTGACAAAATCCTTTTTCTCAATAGTTACTTCAAGCAGGAGTGAGCCTAGCAGTTCAATGCAAATTCTCAGCCGTCCACCTCTTGTCTGTTTCTTGTTTCAATCTTGCCTTTGTCAAGTGAGACTATGGAAGTTGGCGTATTGGACGTGTATAGCACACACACTCGCTACGATATATGCACATCAACAGCCAGATACAGAACTCACAGAACAAGCTAGGCATTCTTTTGATGTACGGTGTGACATGGGCTGGGCGGCCCATGGGCTGGGCCTGGGCCGTAAAATTCTCTAATGGGCTGGGCCTGGGCTGGGCCGCTCCATTGAGCAAGTGGGCTGGGCTGGGCCATGGGCCGAACTTATTTTAGAAAGGGCTGGGCTGGGCCGCATTTGGTGGGCCCTTTGCGAACCCTACTTCGAACCACGCCAAAAGCACCAAAATTGGAATCATCAAGCTGCTGAGAACCCGAGCCGAAGTCGTTTGCAACACTGACCAAGCCCTGAAGACCGAACTGTCCCCCCTGTCTCAAGTGTTTGTCTCCAATGGTTATCCCAATGGGTTTGTCCACAAGGCACTGACTTCAGCAAAGCGTTCGTCGCAGCAAGAGCAGTGGCCCTGGCCACTCAACTCTACGATACCGTACGCACCTGGTGTATCGGAGAAGTTAGGCAGACTGGCGAAGTCGTTTGGCATTAGGACCTTCTACGGCAGAGGCCAAGCCCAATTAGGCACAGCCTTATGTCAGTACAAGGACCGAGTCAATGACGACAGTAAAACCGGCTCTGTATACTGCTTGTACTGCTCGTGCGGAAAGCACTACATTGGGCAAACTTCCAAGCCCTTGCGCAACCGCGTAATGCAGCACAAATCCGACATCAGGCGAAAGCAACTGAAGAATGCCATGGCGAAACACTTCATGAAACACTTCATTACACTTCGTGGAAGAAAAGACGTGTGATGGAGGGCGTTCTCATTCGAGCGCATGGAAGTCAATTGGTCAACGGTAATGAGGGCGACGCCATTCCGCAGATCTGGGATCAATTCAACCGAAATCAAGAACATGCACAGGCTTGTGCCTTTATGTACATACTCTGTGCGTCTACACCTGTGCATCATTATCGTGTTTGTCCTCTGTTTTGACGTGTGTTCAGTGACCGTTGTGCTCATTGTGGATTGTTCTCATTCCTGATGATGGGGCGAGTTCAGCTCCGAAACGTCGAATGAATAAAGAGCTTTACCACCCATTTGTGCGCTCATAGCCGTTGCTCAGCAGTTTGTGCTGTGAATACTTACAACTACAGAGGGCTATGCGATTCTTTGAGTATTTGAGAAGCCGTTACGGCCGGCAAACGACTGAAATTCTGAGGCAATTAGATCGTTGCCACGAAAAGCTGATCAATACGGAATTTTCGTGGCGTTTCTTGAGAAAGTGCCGTGACAATGGGCTGATTCCCAAGTTTCTACGGGTGCAGCGGCCCTATCCAACCAGCCAAATCGACAAGCAGCGCAGAATTATGAGTTTCGCCTTCTGAGCAGCGTCATTCGCGTCGAATTTCATCGCAGAAGTGAGTTACAGAAGCAGTTCAATCAGTTGTGGGTGGTGCTGGAGAACAGAATGACAGTCGAGGACTGCAACAAAGTCACTGATGGACGAGACAGGTTCTATCAGCCATACAGTGCGCGTGTGCAGTCGATCGCCTGAACTTCAAGTTTGATCGTCTGTTTCTTGAGAAGTCCAGAGTGGTGGTTAATCGCAGCCAAAGGGTGTCGAGTGTGCGTGTGACGAATGACGCAGTCCAAGCTCAAAGTGTGCTGGATAGTAGCACCAGTAAGCTAGTCGTCAATCTGTCTAATCGTCCGTTGGACGAGACGGAAAAGTCGGTTCTAGCTCTGGGTCTTAATTACGTCACAACGCCGAAACGTCTCCCTATCTTTGACATCATTGCGTCGGCCCAAGCAGTCTCTGAAACACTTCCCAGTAGTGTGGTCACGTCCAGATTCAATTCAGACGTACAGTACCGGTCAGAGCCCACGCTATATCCCCGTGTCGAGCCCGGGCCGTGGGTGGCGGACCGCGGGTCGCTTATCTAAAACTTCGATAGACGATGCCGTGATGTCACATAAGGTTTCTCTTGTTCATAGGTAGTGGCAAAACGTGCGCGGGAGTCACTGCAAGGCGTTTCTAACGTTCCTGCATCGTTCTACACGGCTTTGGCCTAAGCGACCCGGGTCGCCGACCCAAGCGGCCCGGGCCGTTTGGCGACCCGGGATATAGCGTGGGCTCTGACCGGTACTGTACATAGCAAACATCCTTCGAAGGGCTGAGGTTCCAAAGCCAAACTTGACAGATGGCCAGTTCATGGCTCTGAGCAGGCTAAAGGAAGGATCCCTCCATCGTTGTGATGAAAGCCGAATAGGGCAATGCTACAGTGGTTATGGACAAAGATGAATACGAAACCAAAGTGACAGAGTTACTCAGTTCGTCAGCGTAGGTATAGGACCGTCAAACTTAACGTCAACTCGACCCCCCAAACTAGAAGTGACACAATGGCCACACAGCTCAATGAGCTTCTGAAAGACGACACACACACACACACACACACACACACACACACACACACACACACACACACACACACACACACACACACACACACACACACACACACACACACACACACATTGTCATCCGTATATATGTACACACCTCGCCGCGCTGAGGCGCGGCGAAAAAAGTATCCTCTGCTCGAAAGTCGACAAGCCCACGCGGACGTTTACCCCACACAGCAAGTGCAACTCCTTCCCTTGTGGTCGCGATCGCGCGGCCACACGGGGGCACTTTGAGGCACGCACAAAACTCAACAGGACAATTTTGGGATTGTGCGAAACGCTGCACTATACTGCTCACCAAAATTTGACAGACACAAAGTGTTGGTTGAACTTTTTACACACACAGCTTGTTATACTCCACAACAAGCTGTTTTCAAAAAGTTGAGTTGTTTAGTTAGTACAGAGTGGTTTGTGAGCGTTTAAGAGTAGAAGAGTGAAAGAGCGGGGAACTTTTGTAAAGTCTTTTATAGAAGCCTTCCGGTATTGAGCACGTTCGCCCAGAGCGCGCTATTCATCCGCTACTTGCAACACACTCCTTTCTGAAGGGTTGTTGCATGGCAACATTGGGATCGCCCAGGAATAATTTTTTGAGCAAGAGAAAATTGTTCGCAAGGCAAGGGTTTAAAAAAACAACAAAGAAATATATTGTAACGTACATGAAAGAACACGTCGAGAGCTTTAAAATGACATGTCGCACGCTGCCCTACGACGTAGGATGAGTGAGTTACGTACGGCCGTTTTTCGTTTTCGACTTTGGGATACCTACATAGGCGGAGATCGCAGGCCTGAGCAGGAGAAGATCGTAGGCTAGGCGGAGATCGTAGGCCTGAGCAGGAGGAAATCGCAGGCTAGGCGGAGATCGTAGGCCTGAGCAGGAGGAGATCGTCCTAGCCTACCTATCGTACGGCGACGGAGGATAAATCTCAGACGCAGACCAATATTTAGGGACGGCATCGATTTATTCGATCGAACTGGCAGGACGAGATTAACGATTTCTGTCCCTCCGTACTGCACTGTGCTACATACCTGCTACATAAATAGTTGTCAAAGCACGATGCTCTCCTAGCCTACCTATCGTATGGAGACGGAGGACAAATCTCAGACGCAGACCGATGTTTCCGGACGACATCGATTTATTCGATCGAACTGGCGGCACGAGTTCAACGATTTCTGTCCCTTCGTACTGCACTGTGCTACATACCTACCTACTACATATGTAGTTGTCAAAGCACGATGCTCCCCTAGCCTACCTATCGTACGGCGACAGAGGATAAATCTCAGACGCAGACCAATGTTTAGGGACGGCATCGATTTATTCGATCGAACTGGCAGCACGAGATCAACAATTTCTGTCCCTCCGTACTGCACTGTGCTACATACCTGCTACATACATACATAGTTGTCAAAGCACGATGCTCTCCTAGCCTACCTATCGTACGGCGACAGAGGATAAATCTCAGACGCAGACCAATGTTTCCGGACGACATCGATTTATTCGATCGAACTGGCAGCACGAGATCAACGATTTCTGTCCCTCCGTACTGCACTGTGCTGCATACCTGCTACATACGTAAAGCACGATGCTCTCCTAGCCTACCTATCGTATGGAGACGGAGGACAAATCTCAGACGCAGAGAGATGTTTCCGGACGACATCGATCTATTCGATCGAACTGGCGGCACGAGTTCAACGATTTCTGTCCCTTTGTACTGCACTGTGCTACATACCTACTACATATGTAGTTGTCAAAGCACGATGCTCTCCTAGCCTACCTATCGTACGGCGACGGAGGATAAATCTCAGATGCAGACCAATGTTTAGGGACGGCATCGATTTATTCGATCGAACTGGCAGCACGAGATCAACGATTTCTGTCCCTCCGTACTGCACTGTGCTACATACCTGCTACATACATAGTTGTCAAAGCACGATGCTCTCCTAGCCTACCTATCGTACGGTGACGGAGGATAAATCTCAGATGCAGACCAATGTTTAGGGACGGCATCGATTTATTCGATCGAACTGGCGGCACGAGTTCAACGATTTCTGTCCCTTCGTACTGCACTGTGCTACATACCTACCTACTACATATGTAGTTGTCAAAGCACGATGCTCCCCTAGCCTACCTATCGTACGGCGATAGAAGATAAATCTCAGACGCAGGCCAATGTTTAGGGACGGCATCGATTTATTCGATCGAACTGGCAGCACGAGATCAACAATTTCTGTCCCTCCGTACTGCACTGTGCTACATACCTGCTACATACATAGTTGTCAAAGCACGATGCTCTCCTAGCCTACCTATCGTACGGCGACAGAGGATAAATCTCAGACGCAGACCAATGTTTCCGGACGACATCGATTTATTCGATCGAACTGGCAGCACGAGATCAACGATTTCTGTCCCTCCGTACTGCACTGTGCTGCATACCTGCTACATACGTAAAGCACGATGCTCTCCTAGCCTACCTATCGTATGGAGACGGAGGACAAATCTCAGACGCAGAGAGATGTTTCCGGACGACATCGATCTATTCGATCGAACTGGCGGCACGAGTTCAACGATTTCTGTCCCTTTGTATTGCACTGTGCTACATACCTACTACATATGTAGTTGTCAAAGCACGATGCTCTCCTAGCCTACCTATCGTACGGCGACGGAGGATAAATCTCAGATGCAGACCAATGTTTAGGGACGGCATCGATTTATTCGATCGAACTGGCAGCACGAGATCAACGATTTCTGTCCCTCCGTACTGCACTGTGCTACATACCTGCTACATGCATAGTTGTCAAAGCACGATGCTCTCCTAGCCTACCTATCGTATGGAGACGGAGGACAAATGTCAGACGCAGACCGATGTTTCCGGACGACATCGATTTATTCGATCGAACTGGCGGCACGAGTTCAACGATTTCTGTCCCTTCGTACTGCACTGTGCTACATACCTACCTACTACATATGTAGTTGTCAAAGCACGATGCTCCCCTAGCCTACCTATCGTACGGCGACAGAGGATAAATCTCAGACGCAGACCAATGTTTAGGGACGGCATCGATTTATTCGATCGAACTGGCAGCACGAGATCAACAATTTCTGTCCCTCCGTACTGCACTGTGCTACATACCTGCTACATACATAGTTGTCAAAGCACGATGCTCTCCTAGCCTACCTATCGTATGGCGACAGAGGATAAATCTCAGACGCAGACCAATGTTTCCGGACGACATCGATTTATTCGATCGAACTGGCAGCACGAGATCAACGATTTCTGTCCTTCCGTACTGCACTGTGCTGCATACCTGCTACATACGTAAAGCACGATGCTCTCCTAGCCTACAGTCCCGTCCACATTTAACGGCCGGTGGCGTATTCGACGCGCGTTTCGGCAACGAATAACGATTCGCGCGTTATTGAATACGCGCGAATCGCATTTTCGCGTTTCACGCGTTATCGGCTCCCTGCAGCGCGCTCTGTTCAGTTTAAAGCGCCATTGGTCTTGCAGCGGAGATGCAAGGGAGATACAGTACACTGAAGATTCTCTGCTACCATTTGCGTATGCGATGCACTGTTGCCATCTCCAGCTGCGCTTTAGAAGAAGGTATCACTGACAGACATGGCAAACAGGTGAACGTTGAAATGCAACCTTGACCCGGGGGATACTCGATGTAGCGTATCTCTGCTGATCGCTATGAAGAATAAGAAACGCACACAGAATACGACAATGGTGTCATGTCATGGACGTCGGCGAACGCATTGCATGTCCGCTTTCGCTTCACACTGCTCTACATTGTGAGTATGCTCACGGTTTCACAATTCTCCAAAACAACCTCCATTTGTTGCAGCTGCTTAGCGATCGTATGAACTTCTGGTCAACCTGCCGTTTATGTACACATGCTAATCGTATGACAAAACAGCTGCTTAATACTGTAAGTGCAAGTATTAAAACGAGATCGCTGCAAGACGACTACTCTTCAAATGCGCGGGAGCCGTTTAGCACAGGCGATAATGCGTGAAACGCCAAAACCGTTTCACGCGTTGTCGATAATGCGTGAATACGGAAAACGCGATTTTCGGCCGTTAAATGTGGACGGGACTGTACCTATCGTATGGAGACGGAGGACAAATCTCAGACGCAGAGAGATGTTTCCGGACGACATCGATCTATTCGATCGAACTGGCGGCACGAGTTCAACGATTTCTGTCCCTCCGTACTGCACTGTGCTGCATACCTGCTACATACGTAAAGCACGATGCTCTCCTAGCCTACCTATCGTATGGAGACGGAGGACAAATCTCAGACGCAGAGAGATGTTTCCGGACGACATCGATCTATTCGATCGAACTGGCGGCACGAGTTCAACGATTTCTGTCCCTCCGTACTGCACTGTGCTACATACCTGCTACATGCATAGTTGTCAAAGCACGATGCTCTCCTAGCCTACCTATCGTATGGAGACGGAGGACAAATGTCAGACGCAGACCGATGTTTCTGGACGACATCGATCTATTCGATCAAACTGGCGGCACGAGTTCAACGATTTCTGTCCCTTCGTACTGCACTGTGCTACATACCTACTACATATGTAGTTGTCAAAGCACGATGCTCTCCTAGCCTACCTATCGTACGGCGACGGAGGATAAATCTCAGATGCAGACCAATGTTTAGGGACGGTATCGATTTATTCGATCGAACTGGCAGCACGAGATCAACGATTTCTGTCCCTCCGTACTGCACTGTGCTACATACCTGCTACATGCATAGTTGTCAAAGCACGATGCTCTCCTAGCCTACCTATCGTATGGAGACGGAGGACAAATGTCAGACGCAGACCGATGTTTCTGGACGACATCGATCTATTCGATCAAACTGGCGGCACGAGTTCAACGATTTCTGTCCCTTCGTACTGCACTGTGCTACATACCTACTACATATGTAGTTGTCAAAGCACGATGCTCTCCTAGCCTACCTATCGTACGGCGACGGAGGATAAATCTCAGACGCAGACCAATGTTTAGGGACGGCATCGATTTATTCGATCGAACTGGCAGCACGAGATCAACGATTTCTGTCCCTCCGTACTGCACTGTGCTGCATACCTGCTACATACATAGTTGTCAAAGCACAATGCTCTCCTAGCCTACCTATCGTATGGAGACGGAGGACAAATCTCAGACGCAGAGAGATGTTTCCGGACGACATCGATCTATTCGATCGAACTGGCGGCACGAGTTCAACGATTTCTGTCCCTTCGTACTGCACTGTGCTACATACCTACTACATATGTAGTTGTCAAAGCACGATGCTCTCCTAGCCTACCTATCGTACGGCGACGGAGGATAAATCTCAGATGCAGACCAATGTTTAGGGACGGCATCGATTTATTCGATCGAACTGGCAGCACGAGATCAACGATTTCTGTCCCTCCGTACTGCACTGTGCTACATACCTGCTACATGCATAGTTGTCAAAGCACGATGCTCTCCTAGCCTACCTATCGTATGGAGACGGAGGACAAATGTCAGACGCAGACCGATGTTTCTGGACGACATCGATCTATTCGATCAAACTGGCGGCACGAGTTCAACGATTTCTGTCCCTTCGTACTGCACTGTGCTACATACCTACTACATATGTAGTTGTCAAAGCACGATGCTCTCCTAGCCTACCTATCGTACGGCGACGGAGGATAAATCTCAGATGCAGACCAATGTTTAGGGACGGCATCGATTTATTCGATCGAACTGGCAGCACGAGATCAACGATTTCTGTCCCTCCGTACTGCACTGTGCTGCATACCTGCTACATACATAGTTGTCAAAGCACAATGCTCTCCTAGCCTACCTATCGTATGGAGACGGAGGACAAATCTCAGACGCAGAGAGATGTTTCCGGACGACATCGATCTATTCGATCGAACTGGCGGCACGAGTTCAACGATTTCTGTCCCTTCGTACTGCACTGTGCTACATACCTACTACATACATTGTATGTAGTTGTCAAAGCACGATGCTCTCCTAGCCTACCTATCGTACGGCGACGGAGGATAAATCTCAGACGCAGACCAATGTTTAGGGACGGCATCGATTTATTCGATCGAACTGGCAGCACGAGATCAACGATTTCTGTCCCTCCGTACTGCACTGTGGTACATACCTGCTACATACATAGTTGTCAAAGCACGATGCTCTCCTAGCCTACCTATCGTATGGAGACGGAGGACAAATCTCAGGCGCAGACCGATGTTTCCGGACGACATCGATCTATTCGATCGAACTGGCGGCACGAGTTCAACGATTTCTGTCCCTTCGTACTGCACTGTGCTACATACCTACCGTCGAATGGGGCTACTTGGGACTAGGGGCAACTTGAGACAAAGAAGTGCAAAACAGTTTTTGACAGCTCAATGCTTCTGTATAATACTCCACACTTTTTGTGGAGTATAATGAGAGCACCTACAGTACATACAGCATATACACTGCCCTTTTATCGCTGCGTAGTGATTGAAAGAATGTGCGATGTACCTTCTTTTGGTGGCTGCGTCGGATTCAGAAAGGCATCTTGGACTGGACAGCGGTCATGCGCCGCGTGGTCAAGGCAGTTTTCGCCTCGACCAACTTCGCCTCTGGCCCCAGCACTACAATATTGTAGGGCTTCCCAAACGAGATGTTGATGGCGTGAATTGCGCCAAAGGTCTTCTCCATCTCTTGTGGCGACAGCGGCTGAAAGTGTTTGTGTAAACCCTTCAAGCTACTCTGTCCATGCTTGTAAATTAGTTGATGATAGAACCGCAGTTCATACCTAATAGCTACACCAGGTTCATGAAAGCGCTCTCAAGTGCTGCATAATTAAATTAGTCGTACCTCGACATTGATGAATGCAAGTTGAAAGCCCAAGAAGTTGATGTCGGCTGCAGATGAGCTCAGCACTCTACTTCGCGTCAGATCAGTAGAGGCCATGTCCAACTTCTCATCAAATATGTAGAGGCCAATAGCGTTGGCCTTCTTCCAAGCCACCTCCAAAACACTGCTGTCAGCGTCGCCACTAATGGCTGTCGAGCCCAATTGATCACACACCAATTAAACACTACACTCTCCCATGATCCCAATTAAACACTACACTCTCCAAATGCAGAAACGTTAACGTTGCTATGGCAACGGCGCCGCTTCCGCAGCGATCACAGCGCCGCCTATGCGAAACAAGGGGTACTGTTGCGCCCCCTGGTGAAGAAGGGAGGAAACATAGCGGCACTGGGTTTACCGACAAAGGAGCGACAGACAAAGGAGCAACAGACAGAGGAGCGACGACAAAGGAGCGACGCGACAAAGGGGCGACGCGACAAAGGAGCGACGGACAAAGGAGCGACGGACAAAGGAGCGACAGCTCGAACTTTGCTTTGCCAACCATTTCTAATGATTTTGGCGCTCAAATGGTTGCATTAAACATTACGTCTGGTCCTACTGTAACTCGAATTTACTGTAATACAATTTTTAATTTGATGTGAATTGTCAGATTTTCTAAAATATCAAACTTAACTGATATGATATTGCAAAAGATTGATTTAAATCAAATATGAAATTAAATATGAATAATACAATGTGTGGTCACTGGACTCGGCACACAGACATGATATCTTCGCAAAAGATTTGCGAGCACCTAGAGTATCCAAGATTAAAAGTCCACAGAAGTTTGCTTTTGCAGGGAATCAGCCACAGAATAGGAGTAGACGTACACTAACTTGCCATTCGACAATTTCTGAGCGCCGAAACAATTACATCAGTCTGACAAAACAAATTCTGACTTGTCGCTCCTTTGTCCGTCGCTCCTTTGTCGCGTCGCCCCTTTGTCGCGTCGCACCTTCGACCTATCCATTTCTGCATTCATATTCGTCAATAAATGATGTTCTATTTGTGTCAATTCATGGAATTTTGATTAATAATCGTGTATTTCTATTAAATTCCACAATTGCAAAAAAATTCCTTTGTGTTACAAATTATCCGCGGTCTATGCTCTTTCCATTTCCGAAGAAATATCGCCGCTAGCTCATCAGGCGAAAAAGTCGATTTGCGACATTTTGGAATTTTAATTGCGAATATCTCGAAAATGCGAAATTAGCAACAGGAACGGACACTGGATCCGTACTCAGCGACCTTGACTCTACTTGACCACATATGTCACATATCTTATTTCGATGCGCGGACAGACAGACAGACAGACACACACACACACACACACACACACGCACACACACATTGTCATCCGTATATATACACCTCGCCGCGCTGAGGCGCGGCGAAAAAAGTATCGTAAAAAGTAAAAGCCGTTGTTGAACACTCATTCCTAGAGAAACACTTCTTTTAACCCTTGTCCTACGAACAATTATGTCTGCAAAAAAATTAATCCCGCACGATCCCAATGTTGCCTTGCAAGAACCCCTCAGAAAGGAGTGGGTCAGAAGTATAGCGCATGAATAGCGGACTTCGGGCAGCCGCGCGTCGTATCGGAAGGGCTTCGAAATACTTTACAAAAATATCCACTCTTTTACTCTTCCACTTTAGAACACTCACAAACCACTCTGTTTTAATAAAACAACTTAACTTTTTTAAAACAGCTTGTTTCTACAGCAGGTACTCCCACCCCCCCCCCCCCCCCCCCCCCCCCCCAATGCAACCGATGCGCCGCATCACTTATACAACAGGCACTGCCAACCTCTACGACCGAGGTGCCGCATCAGCCCCTGCAACAGGTACTCAGCTCGAAGAACAGGTACCTAATGCCAACCACCGCGCGAGTCTGCATCTGCGATTTATCCCCGTCTCCGTACGACAGGTACCGGGTTTTTCCGCTTAAGCGCCCCCCCCCCCCCCGCATAAGCGCCCCGGGGCGCTTTAAGCGTAATACGTGGTGCCAAAGTTTTTCGCTGTGATGTCAGTAAAATAGCAGGTCTGACGGGTAAATTACGCGAGAAAGCTTGGAATATTACAATAGCAACACATTTCAGACCATTGTTACGCGAGTTTTGCTGATCTGTGAAGCTGCAAATTGCTCAAATCGCGCATATACAGGGTGTCCCACGGTGGGTGTTTCAACTTTGATGAGCTCTCGCGCGCAGCTGCGTTGGCCGATTTTGCTGAAATTTTGTACATACGTACTACCAAGTGTAGCTTAGACACTTGCAAAATATCAGCGCCCTACACTGATTCACGTGCGAATCCGGCCCCAAAACGCATAAGATGACAATGTCACTTGGCTCGTCGGCTTGTGGCAGCTACAAAGTTGGGTTAGTTGCAGCTAATTTGGCGCGACTTGCACCACCACAAAGACGACAAGTTGAGCTTTTGAACGGTCTTGGAACGAACATCGTAGCTTGTAGCACGCTCTCGAACAAGCGAATCAACGCTAGTCTGCAAGCGCATAATCAGGTTCCACCAGCTGCTCTTGTTGCTGCAAGGTCTCCTCCACGAGTGCCAGCGTCTTTGACGAATTAATCGTTTTGGGGCCGGATTCACGCGTGAATCAGTGTAGGGCGCTGATATTTTGCAGGTGTCTAAGTTACACTTGGTAGTACTTACGTACAAAATTTCAGCAAAATCGGTCAACGCAGCGGCGCGCGGGAGCTCATCAAAGTTGGAACACCCACCGTGGGACACCCTGTATGTGGTATGGCAGACATTGAGGAAGCTGTGTAGGTCGCCTGCGCCGAGTTACAGGGTCTCATTTTGTTTTGAAGTTTAGTGTAACTGCCCGATAAGCTTGTATGTGACGTCTTTGGGGCTGGAAGTTGTCGGTTGGACACTTAGAAAAGCTTGTAAATGCACAGAACGCCACAACAAGTCACCAGAACTCTTCTACAGTACTTTAGAGCATTTTCCGTTTTAGCGCCCCGGGGCGCTTAGATGGCACCAACTT
Source organism: Linhomoeus sp. GSCO2_2 (assembly GCA_030248115.1). Taxonomy (NCBI): domain Eukaryota; kingdom Metazoa; phylum Nematoda; class Chromadorea; order Monhysterida; family Linhomoeidae; genus Linhomoeus; species Linhomoeus sp. GSCO2_2. The sequence continues at coordinate 5,524 of JASAMZ010004016.1, read as the reverse complement.
TAGGTCGTCTCAGGACCCATTTCAACGTAAGCGCCCCGGGGCGCTAAAGCGGAAAAACCCGGTAGGCTAGGAGAGCATCGTGCTTTGACAACTAGGAGTAGGTATGTAGCACAGTGCAGTACGGAGGAACGAAATCGTTGAACTCGTGCCGCCAGTTCAATCAAATAAATTGATGCCTTTCCTAAACATCGGTCTTCGTCTGAGATTTGTCCTCCATCGCCGTACGACAGGTGACATGTGACAGGAACGACAGGAGGGCAGATGAATATAATCCGGGGTGCGTGGTGTCTAATGGCGTCACGTCGCCCGTCGTCCCGCCTCTTCCCCCAGGCTAGAGGGGGTGTATAGCAAGTAGAGGGAGTGAAGGGCCCGCGTGGGGCTCTGCAATACCAGCGGGCCGTCCCGCGCTGAAGCAAAGCCGCACTGTCTGTCAGTCTGTTTGTTTGTGTGTGAACAAAATATCTCTCGACAGCGGCGACGGATTCCGGACACCTATACATTTTCGGAACCGCCTTCCGCCGGGCACCATTTGGCGGAAGTTTGGTCTTTGGCCGCCGCCTAAATTCGGTCGATCGACTGCCGCGCCGCCTGTCGGATGACATATTTCGTCTATCCAATCACCGTGCGTCGCGAGCACGCATCGGTCCAATGAGTGCGCGTCACGAGCGACCGCCTATGTCGCGAGGCCGGTGACGTCAGACTATTGATTATATGCTGCTATAGGGGAGGGTCCACGCTCTTCACTCTGCAATACCAGCGGGCCGTCCCGCGCTGAAGCAAAGCCGCGCTGTCTGTCAGTCTGTTTGTTTGTGTGTGAACAAAATATCTCTCGACAGCGGCGACGGATCCCGGACACCTATACATTTTCGGAACCGCCTTCCGCCGGGCACCATTTGGCGGAAGTTTGGTCTTTGGCCGCCGCCTAAATTCGGTCGATCGACTGCCGCGCCGCCTGTCGGATGACGTATCTCGTCTATCCAATCCCCGTGCGTCGCGAGCACGCATCGGTCCAATGAGTGCGCGTCACGAGCGACCGCCTATGTCGCGAGGCCGGTGACGTCAGACTATTGATTATATGCTGCTATAGGGGAGGGTCCACGCTCTTCACTCTGCAATACCAGGGGGCCGTCCCGCACTGAAGCAAAGCCGCACTGTCTGTCAGTCTGTTTGTTTGTGTGTGAACAAAATATCTCTCGACAGCGGCGACGGATCCCGGACATCTATACATTTTCGGAACCGCCTTCCGCCGGGCACCATCTGGCGGAAGTTTGGTCTTTGGCCGCCGCCTAAATTCGGTCGATCGACTGCCGCGCCGCCTGTCGGATGACGTATTTCGTCTATCCAATCACCGTGCATCGCGAGCACGCATCGGTCCAATGAGTGCGCGTCACGAGCGACCGCCTATGCCGCGAGGCCGGTGACGTCAGACTATTGATTATATGCTGCTATAGGAGAGGGTCCACGCTCTTCACTCTGCACAGCGGGCCGTCCCGCGCTGAAGCAAAGCCGCGCTGTCTGTCAGTCTGTTTGTTTGGGTGTGAACAAAATATCTCTCGACAGCGGCGACGGATCCCGGACATCTATACATTTTCGGAACCGGCTTCCGCCGGGCACCATCTGGCGGAAGTTTGGTCTTTGGCCGCCGCCTAAATTCGGTCGATCGACTGCCGCGCCGCCTGTCGGATGACGTATTTCGTCTATCCAATCACCGTGTGTCGCGAGCACGCATCGGTCCAATGAGTGCGCGTCACGAGCGACCGCCTATGTCGAGGTCTAGCAACGTGAAGGCTTATCATGGAGTAGTGAGACGAGCGACCAGTCTGCTTTGCTACGGAACAAGCGGAGTGCCACCCTGAAGGTCTCCTTCAGCGTTAAACTAGTTGAATTCGTACTGGCCAGTAGCCGCTCTGTTGTGGTATCCTGATGACTCGAATCGCAAAAGTAGTGCCTGATTCGTGATCGCCGTCCCATAGCTCCAATTTCGGCAAAGCAATGCTGAATCCAACGTGTGTAGGTATGTATGAAGTATGTACATTTGCTCGCACTCTGTACAACCACTGACCGACATTCGTTCCTCTCCTATGCCAGATTTCCACTTGTCGCGTTTTGCGAATACCGTCAGTCGTTCGTTCCACAAGCTTCTGTCCGTCACTACGACAGTATACACACTGTTGTAGCTCTCTCGAAACGAAAGTCGTCGACAATTCTTGAACTACTGAAATCTCCTTTAACTTGGGAAAAATTTCGCCTGTTACTCAGTGTCGAAACGGCCATCCTCTCTACTAATCTCCGAATCTCTGTTTGTCTCAATCTCCGAATCTCTGTTTGTCTCAATCTCCGAATCTCTGTTTGTCTGTCTGTCTGTTACCACGATAACTCTCGACAGCGGCGACGGATCCCGGACATGTATACATTTTCGGAACCGCCTTCCGCCGGGTACCATCTGGCCGAAGTTTGGTCTTGGGCCGCCGTCGAAATTCGGTCGAAATTCCGAAAATATCGTCTGCGTGGCACATTTTTGGCGCTAACTGCCGACTGCGGCGGCGGATCGCGACGAGCCGTGCATATTCAACGGAACCGCCGTTAGACGCTGCACCATCTGGCCGAAGTTTGGTCTTTGGCCGCCGGCTAAATCGTCCGAAATTCGCGATCTTCGGGCAAATTTCGGCTGTTTTCGGAAGAACATTCTTCGCAACAACGATTACGATTCTGCCATAGTACGGCTCGCTTCGCTGTGAGACCCAACTTGCGCACCATTTGCTTTACACACTCTCAAACGACATAAGTCCCCTTATACGGCATCCTGTGACGTCATAATTTCAAACCCCCTTATGCGGCATCCGATGCACGTAGGCCATTTCTCGCGCGCCCGTCCTCGCGTGCAAATTGCGTACGAAGCGACGGTCATCGCTGCGGGAGCGCCACGGAGTGCAAATTGCGCACAAGTGAGAACCGGTTATTTCGCCAGAGCGCTCGTCTGCAAAACGGGGGATTCGAAACAGTTCGCCCAGAAGCTGCAATGCAGACAGGGTAAGAAGTACATACTATCTAGGAGGTCACGTGGTTGTCACATGCACGGCACATCTCTAGTCTACAACATTACTAAACTGTAGGAGCAACAGTTGAGCGTGAACCTAGCGTAACAATGAATTGGAAGGGCCCGATTGTAAGAAGCCTTACTTTCTAGAAGTCACATGGTTGTCACATGCACAGTATACCTATCTAATATCTCTAGTCTACAACAGTGCTAAACTGCAGTTGAACGTGAACGCTGCGTGGCGTGGCTACGAATTGGAAGGGTACGATTCGCAGCGAGTTCCTCGAACGAATGTGGGAGACGACGGCTCACTCGTCACCCTCTTCTTCCTCGTCTTCTTCCACGTCTTCTTCCTCGTCGTCCTCTCCATCGTCGTCACTGTTGTTGCTGACCACTTCGATGGACGCCTTAACAAGTAATATATGTGTAGCACACGTCTTTCGGACACAACATATTTACTATAATATGTGCGTGAGTAACAGCAGATTAACAATCGTAAATTTGCGCTGAGTCCATTTGTTTACCTCCACGACCACCGGAGTGCCTCCTCCGATTCCACTACCGCCCGGGTTGTCTCCCGTGACCAGTGACTGCGGCTGACGGGCCAAGAACTCATCGATGGCCTCGTTGATGGTGGCGTCGTTCAGCCCGCGCAGCCGGTCCAGCACGCCCGCCAATCTCCCCTGGAAAGGCTCGGGCTGGCTTCGTTGGACGGGCGGATCGCCATTGCCAGCCGACAGGATGGGCACGATGTTGGCGTCCATGTCGTAGTCGTTGCCACCCCCGTTGACGTTGGGAGGTCTGGTGGGCGGAGCGCTGGTGGGCTCTCGCTGCTGACTGCACTCTCCACCCGATGACGCATTTCGGGGCAAGCCAGGCACCGTGATGGGAAGCTGGTTCCCTCGACGCGGTCGCTGCGGCCGCTCGGTAGGCTCCTTTTGTCCCGGGGGCAAAACGGCGAAGGAGACGTTGAAGGAGACGCCCCTCACCCCCAGGTCCGCCAGCAGATGGTGGCTGACCACGAAGCCCGCCTGCGTTGTCGAGCAGAACGCTTTCGCGCTCTCCGCCTCGATCGAAACAGCGGGGAAGGTCTTGGTGTACGCCTTCCCCTCGTCATTGGCCAGGCGGAACCTGTGCATTTTGCAATATCAAACTGCATTGTTCTTATGAGCCTTACGCATTCCTAACATCAGCAAGTGTGCATGGAGGAGTGATACGTATTAGGTAGACACATATTACACAATAAGGAGCTTACCAGAAGGACTTCCCCGCCAGTTGGTTGCTCCGGGAGAAGGACCACGCCTGGAGCACTGTTCCCGACGGCCCCAGGCCACTGGAAGTTACGAGGTACTCGGTCTCCTCCCGGAAGCAGCCGACGAGGAAGGCCGGGGACGCCCCTCCGGTCAGCTCTCTGGCCATGGGCAAGTAGGTCAGCTTTAGCTGGGCTATCTGGCCTTCCGCAGGGATCTGCAGCCTGGGGACCCAGTCGTGGACTTCTGTTATATGCCGAGCCAGTAGGAGGACGCTGTCGTGTGTGATCCCCCCACTGACTGGACACAACAGGCACGAAAACGGCTGCTTGAGGCAGCTGAAGACGTGCTGAGCGTGCAGCCGTCCAAGTACATAGGTATCGCACGCCAAGTGACTGCATTTGAACGTCAGCTGAAAGTGTATACATTGCAGGTTTTTAGCCAGGTAGCTTAGATTTACCTCCAGTCAAAATTTACCTCGGACGCGATGGCTTTCAGTATCACGGAGGTGTTTTTCATCGGAGCACACGTGCGAGGGCCGGCTGGACATGGAGGATTGGACCCTTTGGCCTTTGTCCAGTTGGTCAGACAGGGCGCGCACACCGCGTGACCAACGGAGCAGTAGCTATAAATCGGTGAAAGGGGCTTACATGTAGCTTAAGTTTAATTGCACCTCTGTCGGCTACCGCATGTCCAGAGTGAACAGCATGCAGATTCTGCAGAAGAACTCGGCCAGCAGATGAGTGGGGAACCTCACGTAGGGAGGGATGGCTGCGAGCAGACTTCCGGACGCTTGAGGGCTGGCGGTTCTTGAGGAGCGTCTCTGAATGCCCCTGCTTGGGCTGCTGCTAGGCGCGCTCCCTACACTTCTCGCTCTCGCTCTCGGCGTTTTGGAATTGTTGATGACGATTGAAGGAAAAGCGTGTCGAAAGAGTCGAGTCGAAAGTAATCGAATGTACCTATCCAAATCCGGTCTTTGTTTCCCGTGAAGAATCGCGAGCGCGAACGGTCACAAGTGGAACGCTCGAGTACTTCTGGGGTCTGTCTGTTCGCTGCTGCAGAAGACTAATTGTCGGCTCGCGCTGTGATTGATTGCCGTTCGTTTAGTGCTGTTTGACGCCGAAAGTTGCGCCCGTTCCCGCTGCGCCGCACGAGCGCACGCATGCACTCACTAACCTTGACCATGAGTACACTGGGCAAGAACGAGTTCGTCACGTGTTGAACTGCCTGAGAGACG